>JAJJMC010015859.1:4498434-4548141 GCA_023531435.1 Papaver californicum | reverse complement strand
CTAGTAACGGAATTCTAGACAAGTGCCGCACGGAGTAAAGTCGAGGCAAAGGACCGACCCCGTGACATTAGGGTGTTGGTTTACCAAGATCTATTTGTGTTTTTCATGTTTTACTGAGGTTTTCATTCATGTGGGGGATTGTTGGAAAACAATGGCTAAACAAATGAATTTTAAATCTTTTGTTAAAATATAAAATATTGTGCATATTTGGGTTCGAGCTTCTGACTTATTGGTCACTTTACAAGTTTTGGTTTTTCCTTTGTTTTCTTTGTGAATGAAACACTTTAGTCCCACATCGGGAAGTTTCCACTTCTTAATTTGTATTAAGAGATTATATAAATAAACTTTTCTTAACCTATTTTGACATCTAAGGAAAAAGAGTTTCTCCATATTTTTGGAGAGACCAAAAGAATAATAATTTTTTATTATCTTTCTTAAGTTTCTTGAGATTTTCCTTGAAGAGTTTTTCAGAGTTGCCAAGCTCAAGTTGAGCATTTCTACGAGTGCTAGTAGTAGGTGTAGTAGGGTGTTTTATCCTAGAGGCATCCGTGAGGCTATAACATCACTTTTGAGTGTAGTCGGGCACTAATGTCTTAAGGACAACGTGTGGAGCACCTGACTCACTCTGTTTTTCCAAAGCTTTTTGTTACATACCATCTTGATGTTGCGGAGATACGAGGAGCTCATCTGTTTCGACGAATCACTTCCGTTAAGAGTTAAGTGTCAACAACCTTTGTTTATTTGATTTTGTTGTTTATTTTTCTATTATTGCGCCCAACATATTTATTAGCACAAATTGTCTAATTTTATAGTCTGCTACTTGTTAATGTCAATGGTCGATATTAACTGGTCCAAACCTCAATTGGACCTAGAAACATCTATTTTTTCTGTATTTTGTACATATGTAGCATGAGATAAGAAAGACAGAGGTAGATCAATGGCGAGGGTGGGGAATTTCAGAGAGAGAAAAGAATCTGGTTAGGCGCCTGGCTCATGAACATCTTCTAAAAGAGGTTCAAGGAAATGGTGAAGAGTTCATGTGTAAAGGTTGTTGCACAGTTGGTGAGGGCGTGAGATACTTTTGCACAGAAAACTGCGATTTCAGTCTTAATGAAATCTGCACAACCGCAGAGACATTCATCAATTCTCATATCCATGAACACACACTCGAACTAAACTGGGAAGGACTTTGTCAAGATCAAAATAAGAGTAACATTCATGGCCATCATCATCACTGCAATGTGTGCGAGGAGGAATTGGTGGGACTTTACTTCACATGCGCACAATGTGACGACTTCTTTATTCATCCTGTTTGCACCAGTGCAGTACGTACCGGCCGGTTTGGCCGGTACCGGCCGGAGAACGACACGAAAATGTAATTACCGCCGAAACGATATCTCACCGGTAAAACCGGCCGGTACGCCTAAAAACCGGTATTACCCGGTATCGTCCGGTATTACCCGGTATGTGTTCTCAGCCGTCAGATAAAAAAAAGAAACTGATCCTACGGTATGGGTGGGTTCATCTCTGCCAAAACAGGGTTTCTAGTGCATCACTTTCGCTGGTCTGGTCTGGTCTCACGACTCTCACCTCTGCAACTGGGTTCATCTTCTTCTTCTCCATCTCTTAAGCACTGCAGCGCCTCCATCACCATCTTTTTCTCCATCTCTTAAGGTATGTTTAAAATCAAGTAACTATAGTTCAACTGTGCAAGTAATCTTGTTTGATTTTTATTGTGAAACTGATTCTCTGATTCATTGTAGCTTTCTTTCGTATGATTTGATTAGGGTAATTTCAAATTAGGTTTCTAGTTCATTGTTAGAGATTGAATACCCATTTTTCCATATTGAAATCAGATGTTGAAGTGGTTTGGGAAACTCAAGTTAGGGTTACTGATTTCAAATTGGGTACTTTTTATGAATTAAGGCTTTTAATTTTGATTTCAATCAAAATGATGTTACTGATTTTGTTAAGAAATTATCTATTTACTTTTTCCCCTGTATTTGTTTCTGCATAGGCATAGTTAGGCTTCTTAGCTGAAAATTCTACTTAGCTATTTGTATGCCCTGTAGCTGTTCTTGTTGCCATCCATGCATCATGCCCTGTCTTGTTCTTCATTAGAGTACTACATTGCACATGAACACTAGTGAATTATTGTCCTAAACTGACCCACAAAATGGTCTCGTTCAATTAACTTGAATCCCCACTTCCTAAAACCATTTCATTTGACCTGTTTTTCACCTTGATTCAGAGAAAAGGAAAAGAAAGAAAAAACTTGCATCTCTGGCCATTTACTGGGTGGACCAAGCACCAATATATATACATGATAAGTAGATATGTCAGTGACTGACTGCCTTATTCAATTCATCTAAACTAGTAAACAATGTCCGCTAGGGGCTTGCCCTTGTTTGTGAATTTTGGGTGTACAATATGCAGTTATGCACAACACTACAAAGAAGTTGGATTGAAATCTCTGTCTTTCTCTAAATCATACTACTGCTGCACTAGTCTACAACAACTACTCATACAGGGGACCATGATTGAATAGTAAGCCTAGAACAGAGGACACAACTGATGATATTCCTGCTTCCAGTAATCTGTTTGTATACAATGCATTCTCGATCACTTGTGTGTGTTTGTTTGGCTCAAAATTGTAACTTAATGCTACTAAGGTGGTTGGTTCTACCTACTTAGTTTTTCTAACGCAGAATATTCGTGGTTTCTTATGGGTTATGTTAGCTAGAGTTCACCTTAAGGTTTGGATTCAGTTCATGGACAACATTGAGAAAAACATATACTATTGAGTTACAAATACAATCTTTACACTTAGTTGGCTCTAGGTGTCAGTCTCTTTGTTATGCTTTGATATAAGTTATTCAGCAATAATTTCACTTGTATAAGTATGTTTAAAGAAATGTCTTTGGTTAGAGAACTAGGGTGTTAAGCTGCAAAGTCTGGTTTTCCAGTTATTCCATGATAATATAGGATGTAGTTGTCGTTTGCTACCAGTACTTTGATGAATCTAAAAGAACTCTGATTTTGATTGTCTACCAGTATTCCTTGAATTGGAGAAATTCTAGTGCAACTGTGTGAACCAGTTTCTGATGGATGAAAAAACAAAACAAAAGTGCAACTGTTTGCAGTTTGTCATTAATAAGGACAAAATACAGGAAATCTGCTAATATGGTTTTCTTAATTGCCAATGGTTTCTGTCTCTTGAATTGAAATCTGAACCCAATAACTTGTATTATGTCTGGCCCAAATAGTAATCAACACAACAGCACCAAATAAATTTTCTTTCTTTAATCTCAAGTTCTCAACATAAAATGTTTCTTCGGAAAAAGAAGTTTGAGTTTTGTGCTTATAGCTTAGTTATAATTTAGTAACTCTTTTCCCATCTTTCACTTATTATATTAACTTGTTTTTGTTTCAATTTTTTTACTTTAGGTTGTGAATCAGGTGATTATGGATTCTTCTAATGCATCCAATTCATGCACTACACCCTCTACATGTGGCTCATTGTTACCTTCATCTTCTACACAAGCCAAATCTCCACCAACGAAAGACACACCATCCAAAGATATAGCATAGCAATGGGGTGAACGCAAAAATCCAGATCATCCAACATGGATTACTTGTTTATTATGTTCTAAAGAAATCCGTGGTGGTGGAATCACTAGGCTTAAGGATCATATCTTACAGAAGTCAGGGAATGTTAAACCATGTGGTAGTGCGACAACTGATATTATGAACAAACTTAATCAGGATACTTCTCTAAAGAGGACCAGAAAAGAAATTAGGGCTACTGTTGATTTATTGTATGAGCATACAAAATCAGGTGAAGGGTCTGATTCTTCAACTGATGTTGAGGTACAAGAAAAAGAAGCCAGTGGTAGTCGACTAGTTGTACAAACTAAGAAAAAACAACGAATAGGCCAAAGTAATAGTAGAGGACCAATGGATTCATTCATGAAGACAGATCACGCGAGAACTCAACAGGCTACTCTTGAAAGAAACATTGTAGCGAAAGAGAAGTTACTAAAAGCTGCATGGAAAAGCATTTCATCTTGGATGACTGAGAATTCAATTTCTTTTAATACCGTTCGAAGCCCAAGTTTCCAAGAAATGATCTATGCAATTGGCGAATACGGGAAAGGTATGCAGTTGGCTTAACTTAACTTGTATATAACTTAACTTACTCTGTAATAGTTGTTAACTAGATCTGTTTTTGTATGTTTTTTTTTTTGATGTTAGCTATGCCTTCACCATCTTACCGTCAGATTCGTACAAATCTTTTCAAAGAACAATTAGATGATAGGAAGACGTTTGTTGATACATTTAGGGTACATTGGAAGAGGTTTGGATGTTCTATTATGTCTGATGGTTGGATGGATGGGAAAAAGCGACATCTTATTAATTTTTTGGTGAATTGTCCGAAAGGGTCAGTTTTTTTGAAGTCTGCAGATGCGTCAAACAGAACCAATGATGCTGATTACATACGTGGGCTCGTAACAGAGGTAATTAATGATGTTGGTAAAGATAATGTTGTTCAGTTCATTACAGATAATGGTTCCAACTTTAAGAAGGCAGGAAAAGACTTAATGATTGATTTCCCAAATATGTATTGGACTCCTTGTGCTGCTCATTACGTTCAGTTGATGTTAGAAGATCTTGGTTCCAAGCTTCCAAGAATCAAGAAATCCGTGGTATTAGGTAAGAGACTCGTTACCTATATTTATTCTCACTTTCAAGTATTGGCTTTTATGAGGGAAATGACAAATGGAGACTTACATAGGTCCACAAAGACTAGATTTGCAACTCAGTACTACACACTAGAAAGTCTCCATAAGTATAAAACCCCTTTGCAAATGATGTTTGTGGCTGATAGGTGGGAGAAAAGTAGGGCTGCAAAAGAAAATGTAGGAATTAATGTACTTAAAATTGTTACAAGTAGTATATTTTGGGCAGATGTTGAGTATTCGTGTACTGTGCTAAAGCCTTTAGTTAAGGTTGTAAGGTTAGTGGATATTGAGCTCAAACCTACAATGCCTTATTTGATTGATGCAATGAGAATAGCATGGGATCAAATGGAGAAAAATTTCAGTAAAGAAACAGATACTTGGGCTATAATTCAGGATGTTTTTGATAACCGATTGAAGAAAAACTTTAATCATGATCTACATTGTGCGGCTTATTATTTGAATCCTTCAATATTCTACAAGATCGATGCTCGTGATATGGATAATGATCCAAAGTGTAAAGAAATCAAAAGGGGTCTTCATAAAGCAATGGAAAGGCTAATAACCGATGAAGATGAACTAGATAAAGCTATGTCTGAATTGAGACTATGCAGTGATGCTGTTGGGATCTTGGGAAGTCAGTCTTGCATAAGAAGAAGAGATAAAGATCAACCTCGTAAGTTTTTTATATTCTGTTATTTTAAAATATGATTATGTTTGTGTTATATAACTTTGTGTATGTATTTATGAAGATGATTGGTGGATTACCTATGGAGGAATGGATGTCCCATGCCTACAAAAATTTGCAATCAAGGTATTGAGTCTAAATTGTTCTTCCTCCCCATGTGAGCGAAACTGGAGCACATTTCAGAATGTAAGTATTCTTATCTTTGATTTCATCTGTTTTAGTCCCCTTTGCCTGTCATTCTGAAATGCACATATTTATTCTATCATTTGCTTACTATCTATTCTGTCATATGTTTTCTTATTTCAGTTGCATTCAAAGAAACGTGATTGCTTAACACAACAGAAATTGAATGATAGTGTCTTTATCCAATATAACAAGAAATTGCAGCGTCGATACAAAGAAATCCAACAATATAACGATAATGGGAAAGCTCGTGATCCTATTTTTCTAGATGAACAGGATGAAAATGATGAATGGTTGGATCCACAAAATTTGGATGACTTGAATGTGGAAGGTGATAATGTAACTTTGGATGATTTGCAGGAGAATATTGGTGAAGTAAGTGGGTCAGTTCGTAGTTCTCGAAGTAAGTCTATTTATCCAACTGACACTGACATTGATGCATATGATACTGATCAATTGATGTTGGACACGGAAAGAGGACTACTTGGTGATGATTGTGATGATATCTATAATGAATCTAATGATTTTGATTAAAATTGTAATATGGTTGTTTTTATTAGTACTTTAGACGGTGAAATTTGAAGTTATTGTTTATCTTGTGTTTGTTGATTAAACTTTGAAGTTTGAACTATATATGATACTTATAACGTTTTGGAATTCATTTATAGTTATAAAATGTGAGCTAGTATTTTTTTTTATAAAATTTTAGGTATAAAATATAAACCGATATTTCGCCGGTATATAAACCGAAATTTCCCCGGTATACCGGCGTACCAGTATATCGCTCTCGACCGGTACGAACCGAAATCCGGTATGGTACAGCTTTGGTTTGCACCAAGTTCCCAGAACGACTACACCATGTGATCGATACAAAACATGATCTCACGTTTCAATGCATAAAGCCTAATCCAGTTTCGCCAAGATTTTGCAGCATCTGTCATGGTATTTGTAGTAGTCCTTGGAGGTATAGATGTGGTCCTTGTGGGTATGATATTCATCTCGAGTGTGTAATTAAACCTCTTCCTTCATTAACTTTTTCGCCACAACCTGATTTCTCGTGTCGCTCAGCCTCAATGTCCACAAAGTCACCACCAGTGATGCATAAGCAGAAGTCTATGGTGGAGAAGCGGAAACCAGGAATTCATTACCATCATCAAGAATACGTCAATAATGATCATGCCAGTTATGTTGCCGTCGGGGTGCCCCTTGCACAGCCTTATCATTATGGGTCACAGATGCAGGCTCCAGCGCCTTACCACGGATACCAGCATTTCCAACATACAATCACCTCGCCAACACCACTCTGAGATGTACCAGCAGCATTGGCAGCAACCAAGCTATCAACCTGAAATGTACCAGAAGCATCAGCAACCACCACTCAATCAGCCTAATCCTTTGTTTAGCATGTACCAAATGCCGCAGCCTGCGCTGGGTATGCATGAGTATCAGCAACAACCATACATGAAAACTGATCCGATGTATGACATGTCCAAGTATCAGCAACATCCATACATAAAACCTGATCCGATGTATGACATACCCCAGCATCAGCAACAACAATTCATCAAACCCGATCCCGAGATACTGGAAAGTAATGGTACGGTGTCATCTGAGTTACCTTCGCCTTCCACATCTGGTAATGAGAAAATGAGGTTTAAGAGAAGGAAGATTTCAAGAATTGTGGCAAGAATTGGGCTTACTGTAGGTTTGGGTGTCGCATTTAGAGCTCCTATCTCCTTCTAGCATTTCTTTCATTTGCAGATTCACAAGAGTTAAACTTTCAGAAAAAAATTGTCATCATCAGGTGTGTTGCCCTGACATGTATTTATGTTCGGTGCACTATTTCGAGTTGTAAGTGGTATTAGGTGTCGGAGAAAATGGGCTCAATGTTTTGTTTTTGGTTTTGGAGAAAATGGGCTTAGGATCAAGGGGTCACTAAGGAAAACTAGCTCATTTTCACTATTTGTGAATGAACCTTTAGTCCCACATAGGAGAAACTAAAGATATTACCTCTCCATATTACTTAGAAATTTGCATCTAAGGGAGACCCCTTAGGGGTTTAAACACTTTTGTGTATGGGAGAGGACTAAGACTTATTTTTTTGGAAAAAATATTTTTTGGATTATTTCTTTAAAGAATTTAAAACTAAATTAAAATTTATTTTTAATATGGGGGTGGGGTGGGGTGGGGGGGGGGGGGGCGCCTGAACCGACGAGTATAAATTTGTCATAAGGGAAAATAAATTTTGCACGTTTCCTTACCAGTCAAAATTCTATTCGCACATAAATTTTTGATTTATTAGAAAACTTATTTGCCTTAATTACTATACTGATTTCACTCCCCATCTCTTCCTATAAAAGAAAAAAAGAATTTTTCATTTCAACTTACACCAGAAGCAGCTATTATCCTGTCTTCTTTTCCGCTCTTCCTGCTTTGTTTTGCGCACTGCTTTTTTACTTCCCTTCTGTAGTCCAAATTGTTGTTGAGTTCGTTTGAGTGGGTGACTAGTATTGTGCTTATACTAGTCATAACGGGCAGTTCTATCCTGGACACATCTCCGTTGTGGGGGTATAGCATCTCTCATTCTTGAGGAGTACCCGCGGACTATTGTGTTAAGGACAATTTGCTGACCAGGTGGCTCTGTCCTTTGTGTGCAAATCAATTCAGAGACTTTATTAACGTTAAAATCTTCTGTTTTAGTATTTTTATTGTTGCAGATCCAACAATATTAACACAATATACTTCTTATGTAACAATGGTAAGAAATGATGTTGACAGACAAGAAAAATACAGTGGGAAAGATCATATTCAGAATTGTTTAGAAGATGCATTGTATGATTTTTTTAATGCAAAAGACAACTTTTTTAGAGGAAAAATACCAAGCTGAAACTGCTGGAAGTAAGAAATTCTTGGTAGCTAGGTTCCTGGAATATAAAATGTCGAATGACAAATCTGTGGTTGATCAATTCCTTGAACTTCAGCGTATTATCAATGAAATTCTTGCTGAAGGCATGGTGATAGATGAAACTTTTCAAGTATTTGATGTGATTGAGAAACTACCGTCTTCCTGGTCCGAATACAAACGTAGATTTATACATGAAACTGGTGAAGTCAGTATGGTTGATTTGGGTAAGAAGATTCAAGTGGAAGAGTTATTGTGCTCCAAAGAAAAGAACGTATCTTCTGCAAGGGACATGTCCAACAAGGCTCATGTAATTGAACACAAGTCTTTCAATACTGAAAAGGGCGAGAGCAGCAAACGCAACCTTAAGCCCATTCATCACAAGAAATGTATATTTCAGAAACTCAAATATGGCATTGGTAAAATTAAAGGTGCTTGTAATGTTTGTGGAAATCCTGGCCATATGGTAATGCACTGTAGGAAATGTAAGGACTTTAATAATAAGAAAAACAATGCTAATTTGGTTGAAAACAACTGGTACGGTGTTTGAAGTTAATTTGGTAACCAATGTGAGAGATTGGTGGGTAGACTCTGGCGCTACCAAGCATGTCTGTGGAAACAAAGATATGTTCACCTCCTATCAGAAGGTAGGGGAACTCATCTGCAGGACAAGTTGCAGGAAAAGGCAAAGTTGGGTTAATGCTCACTTCTGGCAAGACTCTCACATTGAATGAAGCTCTTCATGTTCCTGACATCTGCAAAAATATTGTTTCTTGTGGTGCTTTAGATGATAAAGGTTTTAAACTTATTTTTTTATCTGGGAAAGTTGTTGTCACTAAGGGTAAGGATTATCTAGGTAAGGGTTATAAGACTGAGGGTCTCTACAAACTTAATTTAACCTCTGATGAAATGAATAAAATTGATTCTTCTGTTTATGTTTGTGTTTCATTAAATGTTTGGCATGGTAAACTTGGACATGTAAACTATAAGTCAATGCATAAACTGGCTAGCATAGGATGCATACCCAAATTTAGTTTGGATAATGAACATAAATGTGAAGTATGTGTAGAATCAAAATATGCTAAAAAACCTTTTAGAAAAATTATTTAGAGAAATTCTAAACCCTTAGAATTAATTCATTCAGACTTAGTTGACATGAAATCAGTTCAAACTAGAGGTGGTAAGAAATGGTTTGTCCCTTTTATTGATGATTGTACGAGGTACTGTCACATATATTTACTTAAAGGTAAGGATGATGCCTTAGAATCCATTAAGATGTCTAAACTAGAAATTGAAAACCAAAAGAGTGCTACCGTTAAAACTGTTAGGTCTAACCGTGGTGGTGAGTATGTAATTCCTATAGGAGATTTTTGCATAGAACACGACATTATACACGAAGTAAACCCTCTTTTGTTCACCACAATCTAATGGTGTGGCTGAACGGAAGAACCGAACCCTTAAGGAGATGTTGAATGCCATGTTAATTAGTTCAGGATTACTTACAAACTTGTGGGGGGAGGCCGTCCTCTCAGCTTCCTATGTCTTGAACAAAGTACCCTTTAACGGATCAGACAAAACTCCATATGAGTTATGGAAAGGTAGACAACCTTCTTATACATACTTTAAAGTGTGGGGGTGTTTGGATAAGGTTTCCATTCCTCCACCTAAGAGAACCAAGATATGACCCAAAACTGTTGACTGTGTCCTCATAGGGTATCCTGAGCATACTACTGCATATAGATTTATGGTTGTAGGTTGTGAAATTTCTGAAATTTGTGTGAGTACTATTATGGAATCTAGGGATGTTGTGTTCTTTGAAAATATTTTTCCATTGAAATCTGATTCTCGCATGATATGTGTTGATCCCCTAGATGTCCCTTCGACCAGTCAGACATTACCTTTAGAGGAAGATGAATTTGAATTTGAGCCTAGAAAAGGTAAAAGACTTAGAACTGAAAAATCTTTTGGGCAAGACTTTATAACATGCTTAGCTGATACTGATCCACAGACTTATAGAGAAGCCATGACTTCTTCTGAAGCTCCATGGTAGAAAGAATCTGCCATTAGCGAAATGGATTCCATTATACAAAATGATACTTGGGAGATTGTAGATTTACCTCTAGGGTGTAAACCCATAGGTTGTAAATGGATATTCAAAAGGAAACGTAAGGTAGATGCAACTGCGGAAAAATACAAAGCTAGATTAGTAGCTAAAGGCTATAAACAGAAAGAAGGTGTAGATTTCTTTGATACTTATTCACCTGTTACGAGAATTACTTCCATTAGGATGTTAATTGCTATTGCTGTCATTCATAACTTAGAGATACATCAAATGGATATAAAAATAACTTTTCTAAATGGTGAATTAGATGAAGAAATTTATATGGACCAACCTGAGGGATTTGTAGTGAAAGGTTGTGAAAACAAAGTTTGTAAACTGAAAAAATCTTTGAATGGTTTGAAACACGCACCTAAACAGTGGCATGAAAAATTTGATCATGTAATTATTTCTAGTGGTTTTAAAATCAATGAATCTGACAAGTGTGTTTATACTAAACTTGTGAATGATGCTTGTGTGATTGTATGCTTGTATGTTGATGATATGCTTATACTTGGTACAAACATGGATGTAATTAATTATACAAAGAACATGCTAAATGAGAACTTTGACATGAAATACTTAGGCCCCGCTGATGTGATCTTAGGGATGAAGATTAGAAGAAATTCTAATGGATATAGTCTTAGTCAATCTCATTATGTTGAATTTGTGCTTAAAAAATATAATCAGTTTGATCGTAAACCTGTTTGTACTCCATATGATCCTTGTTGTAGACACAAAAATAATAAGGGTAATGGAGTTTCATGATGTGTCGGAAAACCGATTTTGTTTTACCGCAAGCGCACAGTGTCGAAAGATGTAGACAAGAGCAAATACGGTTCGTTCCCACGAGGAGTTTGGATTAAAATATTTTTTTTAGGTTTTTATAAAGAATTTAATTAACTAAAGAATTAAGATTATTTAATAAAGTTTGAAAACAGTACGAGGAAAACGTTAAGGTTCCTGGAATCCGTTGTAGATTAGGGTTTAATTGCGTTCGTCACATAGGGTCTCGATTTCAAAAAGAATTGTTTGTTCTCAACCTAAAGTAGAATTTCGAAGTACTAAGTATACGGGGCATAAAGAGTCAAAGAATATTCATAAAACGATTTAATACGAGGTTTCAACGAGTCCTTCTACTAATCAAACAATGAACTATACGTGGCATAGAACATGAAAAATCATCGAGACGGTAAAACGTTGAGAGAGAGACAAATTAATAATATTTAGTTCATACAGTTAAAAACCCTAGTTTCGAAACACAAATAAAACCATCTCTACAAGTTCATCCTTTCGCCCTAACAAGGGAATTAGCCCAACATGGCTTTCTCAAAAGCCATACAAATTAATAATAAAATAAATACAAACTAACCCTTGTTCCAGCTTCTCTAATTTTCTGCCCGTAAAGCTTCTGTATCCGGGGGTATTTTCTTCTCTGTGAAAAGTTGTTCCTTTAAAATTGTATTTAGGCTTCCCTTTATATAGGCTTTGGTAACCTCCTCTTGATCCTCATCCAACTAGGAAACCTAGTCTCATTAAACTTTTCCACTTCCTTTTGATTTCTTGTCCAATTAGGAGACTTAACCTCTTCAAAAACCAACAAAAACCCTAATTTTCACGTCAAATGCGAGTCCAAAACGCTTCCCTTATTTCTCTTCCCGCGCAGGCCCAATAAGGCCCAACAGATATCAAATTCAAGTTGGTTTCACGGTTTTGCTCATAACTTCTTCATACGAACACAGAATGACCTCATTCTTTTTGCATTGGATTCGTAATTTAATTTTCTACAAGATGGAGGGTAGAAATCCTGGACTAGACTGAGTTCCGATGGGTCTTTAGAAATTCTTCTCTTGTAAAGCTCCATTTCACTTGTTTCAGAGATGTAACCTAATAAAACACATAAACTAGAAAAGTAATACTAACACACAGTAATTCACACAAAATCTAGCAAATAAGTATAAGGAAGTGATACTTAAAATGTATAAATTATGCACTTATCAAATTCACAACTTGAATACTCACGTGTTATAGGAACTCTGATGTATTTGATGAATTATACGAGATCGGACATTGCTTATGCTGTGAGTAGGTTGAGTAGGTATACCTGTAATCCGGGGCAGGAGCATTGGGATGCACTTATTAGAGTGTTAAGGTACTTGAAGTACACTTTGAACTTTTGTTTAAATTATGAGAGATACCTGATAAACATATTTTTGAGTCTAAATTGTGCTCAATTCTTTATTTTGTTAATGTTTGATTTTATACTATTTACGAGTTTTTATGTCTTTGTAGGTATTTTTGAGAAACAAATATTTGTGGAAAAATCGTCTCAAAAATTTGTTAAAGGCACCCACCAGTTGGATTGGGGGCACCCCTTATTTAAATTCAAAATTCAAACATGGAGCGAAGAAAAGCTTTACGTGAGAGAAACTTCTGATTAGTTTTGAACCAATTTAAAGGGTTTTAAAACTTTTTTTTGATGTCCCAAGTTGAAGAAACACCCAAGATAGGATCAACACACGTCAAGTGAGTGATTCACGCCGGAAAAATCGCTGGAAAATTCATGTCACAGCCGGAAAAGGATAACTATCTCGGATTCGGATTATCAACAATTTGGAGTTGGATTTGGACTCTTCTTTGAGTTCTAATCGGTTAAGAAAGGTTCCTAGGGTTAACTAATCCTATAAATAGCAAAGAACATATGGAAAAAAGCAAGCCAGAGCAGCCGGAAAAATTCCAGGAAAAAAGAAAAATATATGCTGGTGAAGAACACACGAAGAACATAAGTCTCCAGAAAACTGTTGCTGAACCCATCGCTTATTCCTTCATATTTCTACATCGTCCAGGGTCCGTACTTTATTTCTGTCTTCTTAAGCAAAACAGAGAACACCTTATGTAACGTTTATAAGTGTATCAAATTCTCTGTGTTACTTTTATTTCTTCATTGTAAACACTTTTGAGCTATGAACAATTATTTTAAGAGTGTTTCCAACATGATGAGATAATCACCATCACTGGGGCGACGGAGGAAGCTATTTTTCCAATAATAAAGTGGTAATTCTTATTTTATTTATTTTTTTGCAATTCTTTTACTATTATTTACTTTGAATTAAAAATTGAAAAAACGGTTTTTATCAATTAGTTGTGCTTTCTTTTGATGAGTCATGTTGGGCTTAGAGCTTTTGATGTCTCATTCTTTTGATTTACAACTATTATTTTGAAAACCTAACTTTAGCAATATTTTGGATAAAGTGAATATATCTGTTGCAAGAATTTTATCACTTGAAAAATTGGCTAATGGTGGAATCCTTAGTCTCGGTCCTTCCCATAGTTTGAAATCAATTTTACTTTAATCTGTTTTATTTTTTAGTTATTAAAACTTAGGTTTAAAAATCGAATCTTTAAAAGTATGAGTATCGAACCTTTTACCACTATTTAAAAATTACATCAATTTTTGGCGCCGCCGACGCGGATTTGTAATTAGGTTTAGAGTTTTAGATTTATTTATAGGTTTTTATTTTTGTATATAGTATTATTTTTACTTTGTTCTATTTTACGTTTCTTTGGGTATTTCTCTTTTTGCTACAGGTTTTGGATTTTGGATTGAAAGGAAATTGAGCCAAAGACTTTGGTTATTAAACACTTGGAGTTAAATTTAAAGCTTAAAGAATGGAAAAGAAGACAACAAATTTTATTTTTAATTAGAATTAATATTTTTTAGATTTTATTTGTTTAGAGAAATGTATTAGGAAATTTTTATTATTTCTGTAATTTTTCATTTATTTTTGGTCACTTTTTGGACTTTATTTTGGGACTTTTGACATTATAAGTATTATTTTTAAACCCTACGGAAGGGTAATTTAAATACAAACTGCAACAGGGAAGGACGACAATTATGATATTGTCTCGGCCCCTCGGGTTCGTACACTGACACAGGAATCGGTGGCCCGAGTTGACTACAACCGGTTCATCCCCCGTCTGGTACGGGAGGTAAGACTCGATCAACCCACGAATCCCCTGCAAGTGGGTTTACTGTGTTCCTTCATGTGCATATATGCTGAGGACCTGAATACGGATTTAGTTTTCTAGTAAAGGGCAAGAACTGGCCATACAAGATAAGGACTCGGATTTCATCACCGTTTCCTTCTTGCCCGCTTTAGGAACACATTACCAAACGCGAATTTAAACCTTAAAATTTTGACTATAAAGAGACCGATAGGGTATCGAGCTTATTGGAAAATCATTCAAAATGACTGTATTGGTTACTTTGTTAGCCTAACTTAAAGTTCAGGAAGATTATTTTAAGTTGATTAGAGCCGTCTTGTAACCCAAGAAAAGTTTCCAAAGAGGAATGTTATCAAAGCTCCTTAGAGCTTATCCTGTTTCTATTCGACTTAATCTAATTCGGATCGTTCTAAGAGATTTTCTAAAACTGTAACTAGTTTCCTTTTGGAAGAATAGAAGTTGGTCTAGAAACAATCTAAGTGGAGCCATCATGCTTTTTTTTTGCTAGATTCAGTAGGTTTGATTTGGTTGAGTCGGCCTTGTTTGTGTATGTTTAGAACCCCTTCCTGTTATAATTTATTTTCTTAGATTTTTTGTAAACTTATTAGGAAATTTTTGTTAGAAAATGTCGAACTGGTATTACGATAGCCAATACAATGAATATCCGACTGAGTTTCAAAACGGGCATTACCCTTACTATGACCATAGTGTGGATAGTACTTGGGACCACTACCAACCTTCTGAAGGTTATGGTTTAAACCATGGAGGCCCCAATTACTATTAGTACGTGCACCAATCATATAAACGGGAAAACAAGCAAAATTTGAGTTCTTTGAAGGATGCCCTCGAGAAATTGCAAGCTAGTACTATGAAGCGGATGAGATATACTATTCCTTATAGTGATCCAAATACCTCTCTAGAAGAATCACCCCTAATGATATATGAGAAGTATTATAAACACATACTTCTTAGTTTGGAACAAAGATTGAGAGTTATGGAATGCCAGAGGTTATTTGCTGATGATGATCAGTCTTGTAGTGACTCTCTGTTCCATATAGATTATATAGATGACCATGTGGATGATTGTGTAGATGATTTTCCTAATTCCATAGATGAATCTATCTCACAAGATCATTCACCCGACTTAGAGGTTGTTTCTCGACCCCTAGACTTCCAAAAGTTACCTAATTCAGGGTTAGAATTATGTGCTTCTCAAGTTTTCTTGGATCATTTTGCATCCAAATACCCAGAGGACTTGCTTGTTCCTGACATTTTGGAGGAACGAGTTTATCCTGAGACTAGTGATTTAAAGTCTAACGATTCGAAGACAATAGTCTCTGACGAAGATGATAGACTCATAGAGAATTTTAATGTGATAGAGGACGATTTGATCCAGATTGATAGAATAGTTTCCCCAGTGGATTTTGTTTTCCTAGACACCCAACCTTTCAGGTCCCAGAGGCTCAAATTCCAGTGACCTTAGGTCGTCCCTTTTCAGTTACATATAATATCGTCATCAATTATGGAAATAGAATAATTAATTTTTCTTTTGGTAACATGAATATTGAACTGAATCTATTTAGTATGAGTAGACAACCTTTTTGTGAGATCTATGATTTAGAAGAAGTGAACGTAACTAGTACTTCAGTTCAGAAATCTTTACCAAACACTTTGTTAGAAGATCCATTAGAGAAATGCCTAGCCCATTTTAGATTTGACGTTGATGATGATAGTGTGATTAATGAGGTAAATGCTTTGTTAGATTCCACACCTTTGATGGACACTTATAATATATGGAAAAATGAGTCTGAACTTCTACCAGTTTACAAGGCCACCTTATTTTCTTTTATAGAGGAAGTTGAGTGTAGTACTGACCTTAAGGACTCTACAATACAACCAATAGTTTCTAGTCCATCCGAGAGTAATGTCCACCATAAGTTTGGGGGTACCAAAGATTCTTGTGGTTTTCAAGTATCCCTACTCAAATTTCTTAACTTGGGACTTGACATATGCACCTCTACCATTTTACAAGATCATCTTCAAACTATATTTCCTGAGCCTGGTGATGTCCAGCAAGAAGTTCAGATGTTAGAAACCCATCCTCTGGTCAATGTGGTTTACCTAGGCGATAATACCAAAATTGACTTTGTTTTCCCACCAAAATATTGTCTTCCATATGTGGGAACGTATGAATTTCAAATGTGTCAGTTATTAATTTTTGAGACTAAGCCTAATTACTTTAGGGAATTAGAATCGACATATTTGTTTAAGAATGACCACCTTCATAGTAGTCAATTGTGTGAGTCAAATCTGATTGACTTTGAGGATCCACAATTATTCAGGTTATTATTATGTGCTTCTAAGTTCTTTGTTGAGTTATTCCAGACTCTACAACTTGATCCTGTTGATCCTGCCTATGAGGAAATCCATCCCATGAAATTTTTTATCTAGAACCTTTTATGGAGCCTGAACCTGAACCTCAATTATATATAGTTGTCTTAAACAAGAAACTAGATAGGGACAAGGTTGTACTTTGTTTGTTCACTTTTTGGGCATGTTGCAGTTTTCTCTTATTTGTGATAGCACTATTTGATTCAGATGACCCACAGTTGTTCCGACTATTGCTGTATGATTTTATGAGGTGACTAATTCTTTCTTAGTCTGGATAAAGACTTTAAACTTAGCACTTCTTGGGAGGTAACCCATGCTCATGCGACACGGTAATATCTTTCCTTAACTCCTTTCCTTCGATTGGTAACAGTTTCTCCTTGTTCATGTTTTTAATCATTTATCTTTAGAAACATTGAGGACAATGTTAGATTTAAGTTTGGGGGTAAGGGAGAAATTACTTAGTGCAATAATAAAACTACAAAGTCTAGAAACTTGTGAACAATTCAGGATGATACTAACCATATTAGGTAGATGGAAACTTATCTCTTTTTCTATAGGAATTGGTGTGCCCAGTTAAATGGTTTATTCATAAAAGGACAGAGTTCAGGTGTTAGAAATAACATGATAGTTGTCACCCTATCTCGGAGTCTATCTCGACCATATCACTTTTTTTTTTGGAATTTTTCTATTTCTCTCAGTGATTTGGTGGGGCACGAGTATCGAATTGTTATCACCGCCAGGATGAAATAGAGTGTTTGAGATCAAGCCCCATTTTATATGTTATTTTATCAATGAAAAAGATAAGATAAAAAGAAATAAAAAATCGAGTATTGACACTTGTTAGCAATATATGTGTGTCTTCCCTGTCTTCGTCGCCTAAGCAAGCGTGAAATGCAGGATCCATGAGAACTATCATGTAAGATGTTGATAAGGACCATGCGCTTGGATTCAATTTGATCCAATCATGTTGTCAGTACATTTATAATTGTTTTATTTTCAATAAATCGATCGATGGGACCCTTGTATATACCAGTTGAATCGATATTAGTATTATGATTAAGACCAGTAAGAGCATATCTCAATCCATTAGGATTCATCCTGGCACTGACCTTAAGACAAATATGGGAAACACCGTTCACCTTAGTCAACACGCGTAAACTTCATTTTGTTTATATCCATCTTATAAATCCTTTCATGTGATTAAACTTTGATAGATTTTGAGTATTGTGGTTGAACGACTATCTGAGTAGAGCTTTGTTTTCTTATATATGAATTTTAGTATGCTTGAGTAAAAACTCGTGTACATCAATTGGAATCATATAGGGTAATGATTCCCAGAGCCGAAGAATTTAGTATGACAACTAAATAGCTTGTTTAGTGTTTATCCTCAATCGTTCACGAGTAGCTAAAATATGGAGTAAAGGTTTTTTGGGTATACCTCTTGTAAACCCTCACGAGACTATAACTCGTCTGATAGGGACACTTATGGGTTTAAAGGCTTATTACATATGCTAAATATAGTCGCGATTCCTGTGAAAATGAGTTAGGATTTTATTTTCTAGATTAGATTTGCTCGAGGACTAACAAATAGTAAGTTTGGGGTATTTGATAGACACATTTATGTGTCTAAATTATGCTCAATTCTCTATTTTGTTAATGCTTGATTTTATACTATTTACGAGTTTTTATGTCTTTGTAAGTATTTTTGAGAAATAAATATTTGTGGAAAAATCGGTTCAAAAAGTTGTTAAAGGCACCCACCAGTTGGATTGGGGGAACCCCTTCTTTAACTTCAAAATTCAAACATGGCGGGAAGAAAAGATTTACGTGAGAGAAACTTCTGATTAGTTTTAAACCAAATTTAAAGGGTTTTAAAACTTGTTTTTGATATCCCAAGTCGAAGAAACACCCAAGATAGGATCAACACGCGTCAAGTGAGTGATTCACGCCGGAAAATTCGCTGGAAAATTCATCTCACAGCCGAAAAAGATAACTCTCTCAGATTCGGATTATCAACAATTTGGAGTTTGATTTGGACTCTTCTTTGAGTTCTAATCGGTTAAGAAAGCTTCTTAGGGTTAACTAATCCTATAAATAGCAAAGAATATCAAGAAACAAGCAAGCCAGAGCAGCCGGAAAAATTCCAGGAAAAAAGAAAAATATATGCTGGTGAAGAACACACGAAGAACATAAGTCTCCAGAAAACTGTCGCTGAACCCATCGCTTATTCCTTCATATTTCTACATCGTCCAGGGTCCGTACTTTATTTCTGTCTTCTTAAGCAAAACAGAGAACACCTTATGTAACGTTTATAAGTGTATCAAATTCTTTGTGTTACTTTTATTTCTTCATTGTAAACACTTTTTGAGCTGTGAACAATTATTTTAAGAGTGTTTCCAACATGATGAGCTAATCACCATCACTGGGGCGACGGAGGAAGCTATTTTTCCAATAATAAAGTGGTAATTCTTATTTTATTTATTTATTGCAATTCTTTTACTATTATTTGCTTTGAATTAAAATTGGGGAAAACGGTTTTTATCAATTAGTTGTGTTTTCTTTTGATGAGTCATGTTGGGCTTAGAGCTTTTGATGTTTCATGCTTTTGATTTACAACTATTATTTTGAAAACCTAACTTTAGCAATATTTTGGATAAACTGAATATACGTGTTGCAAGATTTTTATCACTTGAAAAATTGGCTAATGGTGGAATCCTTAGTCTAAGTCCTTCCCATAGTTTGAAATCAATTTTACTTTAATCTTTTTTATTTTTTAGTTATTAAAAGTTTGGTTTAAAAATCGAATCTTTAAAGGTCTGAGTATCGAAACTTTTACCACTATTTAAAAATTACATCAATTTTTGGCGGCGCCGACGCGGACTTGTCTTTAGCTTTAGAGTTTTAGATTTATTTTTAGGTTTTTATTTTTGTATTTAGTATTATTTTTTACTTTTTTACGTTTCTTTGGGTATTTCTCTTTTTGCTACAGGTTTTGGATTTTGGATTGAAAGGAAATTGATCCAAAGACTTTGGTTAGTAAACACTTGGAGTTAAATTTAAAGCTTAAAGAGTGGAAAAGAAGACAACAACTTTTATTTTTAATTAGAATTTATCTTTTTTAGATTTTATTTGTTTAGAGAAATGTATTAGGAAATTTTTATTATTTCTGTAATTTTTCATTTATTTTTGGACACTTTTTGGACTTTATTTTGGGACTTTTGACATTATTAGTATTATTTTTAAACCCTACGAAAGGGTAATTTAACGGGTTCGTACACTGACATAAGAATCGGTGGTCCGAGTCGACTACAACTGACTCATACCCCGTCTGGTACGGGAGGTAAGACTCGACCAACCCACGAATCCCCTACAAGTGGGTTTACGATATTCCTTTGTGTGCATATATGCTGAGGACCTGAATACGGATTTAGTTTTCTAGTAAAGGGCAAGAACTCGCCATACAAGATAAGGACTCGTATTTCATCACCGTTTCCTTCTTGCCCGCTTTAGGAACACGTTAACAAACGCGAACCTAAACCTTAAAATTTTGACTATAAAGAGACCGATAGGGTATCGAGCTTATTGGAAAATCATTCAAAAGGACTGTATTGGTTACTTTGTTAGCCTAACTTAAAGTTCAGGAAGATTATTTTAAGTTGATTAAAGCCGTCTTGTAACCCAAAAAAAGTTACCAAAGAGGCAGGTTATCAAAGCTCCTTAGAGATTATCCTTTTTCTATTCGACTTAATCTAATTTGGATCGTTCTAAGAGTTTTGCTAAAACTGTAACTAGTTGCCTTTTGGAAGAATAGAAGCTGGTTAGAAACAATCTAAGTGGATCCATCATGCTTTTTTTTGCTAGATTCAGTAGGTTTGATTTGGTTGAGTCTGCCTTGTTTGTGTATGTTTAGAATCCCTTCCTGTTAGGATTTATTTTCTTAGATTTTTTGTAAACTTATTAGGAAATTTTTGTTAGGACTATTAAGCTTTCAATTTAAAACTATTTGAAAACCTAACTTTAGCAATATTTTGGATAAACTGAATATACTAGTTGCAAGATTTTTATCACTTGAAAAATTGGCTAATGGTGGAATTCTTAGTCTCAGTCCTTCCCATAATTTGAAATCAATTTTACTTTAATCTGTTTTATTTTTAGTTATTAAAAATTAGGTATAAAAATCAAATCTTTACAAGTCTGAGTATCGAACCTTTTACCACTATTTTAAAATTACATCAATACCCTGCAGTCCTTGAAGGATTTTGTGATGCAAAATATCAGACTCAGAAGAGTCTAAGTCTACGAGTGGATATGTTTTCACTCTAGCATGTGGGTCTGTATCTTGGAAGAGTTCCATACAGAGATGTATAGCTCGATCCACTATGGAATCGGAGTTTATTGCGTTAGATAAAGCAGGAAAGGAAGCCGCTTGGCTAAGATGCTTTTTAGAAGACATTCCCATCTGGTATAGGCATGTGCCATCTATATATATACATTGTGATAGTCAAGATTCAATAGTTAATGCTAAAAAAAAACAACTATAATTGGGAGTCTATACACATTCGTAGAAGACATAATTTCCTGAAACAACTAATCTCAACTGGCGTTATTTCTGTTGACTTTGTGGGGTCTAAGGAGAATATCGAGGACCCTTTGACGAAAGGTTTGTCCAAGGAGATAGTTAGTAATGCATCGAGGGGGATGGGGCTTCAGCTCATTAAATAAACTTGCCATGAAGGATACTCAACCTTGCTGACTGGAGATCCCAAGATCAAGGTTTTGAATGAGACAACTATTTTGTGGTGGGTTAAAGGAAACACTATCAGAGGATTTCATTCTATGTCCCTTCCCTATGGTGTAGACGTGATAGTGTGACTGCATGTGAAGGATGATTTTTTATTAAGTCTTAATGAGTTTTATAGTTTAAAATTAAGATTGAAGTGGAGTGTAACAGTAAACACTCTTAGTGGAACTCACCTATCTGAATGTGGAAGTGGGCCGCTTCCTACAAGAATTGAGCTGATTCTCTGGAGCATTATGAGAAACGGGATACGTCCAGGGCCAAAATGGACACAACGGCACGAACTTGACAGCACCTAGAGTGATATCACGCGTGGAAGTTATTGATGAACTACACCAAAGTTATTGATGAACTACACCAAAAGATGGCAGTTCAAGATATCGCGTTCACTGTCCATAAGGTAGTTCCTTAAGGAGATGATGAATGCCATGTTAATTAGTTCAGGATTACCTGTAAATTTGTGGGGGGAGGCCTTCCTCTCAGCTTGTTATGCCTTGAACAGAGTACCCTTAAAAAGATCAGACAAAACTATATATGAGTTATGGAAAGGTAGACAACCTTCTTATACATACTTTAAAGTGTGGGGGTGTTTAGATAAGATTTTCATTCCTCCATCTAAGAGAACCAAAATAAGACCCAAAATTGTTGATTGTGTCCTCATAGGGTATCCTGAGCATACTACTGTATATAGATTTATGGTTGTAAGTTCTGAAATTTCTGAAATTGGTGTGAATACTATTATGGAATCTAGGGATGCTCTGTTCTTTGAAAATGTTTTTCCATTGAAATCTAATTCTCGCATGATATGTGTTGATCCCCTAGATGTCCCTTCGACCAGTCATACATTACCTTTAAAGGAAGATGAATTTGAATTTGAGCCTAGAAGAGGTAAAAAACTTAGAACTTAAAAATCTTTTGGGCCAGACTTCATAACATGCTTAGCTGAGACTGATCCACAGACTTATAGAGAAGCCATGACTTCTTCTGAAGCTCCATGGTGGAAAGAATATGCCATTAGTGAAATGGATTCCATTATACATAATGGTACTTGGGAGATTGTAGATTTACCTCTAGGGTGTAAAACCCATAGGTTGTAAATGGATATTCAAAAGGAAACGTAAGGTAGATGCAACTGTGGAAAAATACAAAGCTAGATTAGTAGCTAAAGGCTATAAACAGATAGAAGGTGTATATTTCTTTGATACTTATTCACCTGTTACGAGAATTACTTCCATTAGGATGTTAATTGTTATTGCTTCCATTCATAACTTAGAGATACATCAAATGGATGTAAAAACAGCTTTTCTAAATGGTGAATGATGAAGAAATTTATATGGACCAACCTGAGGGATTTGTAGTGAAAGGTTGTGAAAACAAAGTTTATAAACTGAAAAAATCTTTGTATGGTTTGAAACAAGCACCTAAACAGTGGCATGAAAAATTTGATCATGTAATGATTTCTAGTGGTTTTAAAATCAGTGAATCTGAAAAATGTGTTTATATGATGCATGTGTGATTTTATGCTTGTATGTTGATGATATGCTTATACTTGGTAAAAACATGGATGTAATTAATTATACAAAGAACATGCTAAATGAGAACTTTGACATGAAAGACTTAGGCCCCGCTGATGTGATCTTAGGGATGAAGATTAGAAGAAATTCTAATGGATATAGTCTTAGTCAATCTAATTATGTTGAATCTGTACTTAAAAAATATAATCAGTTTGATTGTAAACCTGCTTGTACTCCGTATGATCCTTGTTGTAGACTCAAAAAGAATAAGGGTAATGGAGTTTTACAACTTGAATACTCACGTGTTATAGGAAGTCTGATGTATTTGATGAATTATACGAGATCGGACATTGCTTATGCTGTGAGTAGGTTGAGTAGGTATACCTGTAATCCGGGGCAGGAGCATTGGGATGCACTTATTAGAGTGTTAAGGTACTTGAAGTACACTTTGAACTTTTGTTTAAATTATGAGAGATACCCTGCAGTCCTTAAAGGATTTTGTGATGCAAACTGGATATCTGACTCAGAGGAGTCTAAGTCTACGAGTGGGTATGTTTTCACTCTAGCATGTGGGTATGTATCTTGGAAGAGTTCCAAACAGACATGTATAGCTCGATCCACTATGGAATTAGAGTTTATTGCGTTAGATAAAGCAGGAGAGGAAGCCGTTTGGATAAGATGCTTTTTAGAAGACATTCCTCTCTGGCATATACTTGTGCCAGCTATATCTATACATTGTGATAGTCAAGCTGCAATAGCTAATGCTAAAAACAGCAATTATAATGGGAAGTTTATACACATTCGTAGAAGACATAGTTCCCTGAAACAACTAATCTCAACTGTCGTTATTTCTGTTGACTTTGTGAGGTCTAAGGAGAATATCGCGGACCCTTTGACGAAAGGTTTGTCCAAGGAGATAGTTAGTAATGCATCGAGGGGGATGGTGCTTAAGCTTATTAAATAAACTTGTCATGAAGGATACTCAACCTTGCTGACTGGAGATCCCAAGATCAAGGTTTTGAATGAGACAACTAATTTCTGGTGGGTTAAAGGAAACACTATCAGAGAATTTCATTCTCCGTCCCTTCCCTATGGTGTAGACGTGGTAGTATGACTGCATGTGAAGGATTACATTTTATTAAGTCTTAATGAGTTTTATAGTTTCAAGTTAAGATTGAAGTGGGGTCTAGCAGTAAACACTCTTGATGGAACCCACTTATCTGAATGTGGAAGTGGTCGCTTCCTATAAGAATTGAGTTGATTCTCTAGAGCATTCTGAGAAACGGGATACGTCCAGGGCCAAAATGGACAACACAATGGCACGAACTTGACAGCACCTAGAGCGATATCACGCGTGGAAGTTATTGATGAACTACACCAAACGATGGCAGTTCAAGACATCGCGTTCACTTTCCATCAAGTAGTTCCGGTAATTTCTCACTAAGCAAAGGTTCAAGACCTTATGAACACCTATTGCCTATAGTGGTATTTCTCGTTTTCTGATTTCTGATTTTCATCGGGTTTTCATTCATGTGGGGGATTGTAAGAGAAAATGGGCTTAATGTTTAGTTCTTGGTCTTGGAGAATATGGGCTTAGGACCAAGGGATCACTAAGGAAAACTAGCTCATTTTCACTATTTGTGAATGAACCTTTAGTCCCACATAGGAGAAACTAAAGATGTTACCTCTCCATATTACTTAGAAATTTGCATCTAAGGGAGGCCCCTTGGGGGTTTAGAAACTTTTTTGTATGGGAGAGGACTAAGGTTATGGGCTAGTTGTTGCAACCATACATTTCACATACACGCGGTGCTTCACACCGAAGCACGTACGCCGCCGCCGTCCGGTCGGGTCGGGCTCGAGTGTGGGTGTGGGTCAACCAAGACTTATCTTTTTGGACAAATTATTTTTTGGATTATTTCCTTAAAGAATTTAAAACTAAATTAAATTTTTTTTTTAATGTGGGGGGGCGCCTAACCCGTCGAGTATAAATTTTGTCATAATGGAAAATAATTTTTGCCCGTTTTCTTACCAGTCAAAATTCAATTCGGACATAAATTTTTGATTTATTAGAAAATTTATTTTCCTTAATTAATGCACTGATTTCACTCCCCATCTCTGCCTATAAAAGAAAAACAAATTTTTCATTTCAACTTACACCAGAAGCAGCTACTATCATGTCTTCTTTTCCCCTCTTCCTACTTTGTTTTGCACACTGCTTGTTTACTTCCCTTCTGTAATCTAAATTGTTGTTGAGTTCGTTTGAGTGAGTGACTAGTATTGTGCTTATACTAGTCATATCGCGCAGTTCTATCCTGGACACATCTCCGTTGTGGGGGTATAGCATCTCTCATTCTTGAGGAGTACCCACAGACTATTATGTTAAGGACAATTTGCTGAGCAGGTTGCTCTGTCCTTTGTGTGTAAATCAATTCACAGATTTTATTAACGTTAAACATCTTCTGTTTTAGTATTTTTATTTTGCAGATCCAACATTTGGTTGATCTTATATATACTGATCGAATGAAATTATTTCTTATAAAAGTTGTTCCAGCATAGCAGTTGTTACAAGACATAGTCTATGTAATATGCTACCTGTGTCCTAGAAAAAGTAATACTTTCACTATCATTTTTTTATTTTTATCTAAAAATAAATTAATTTAAAAAGGTGAAAATATCATTTTTTTAGAACGGAGGGAGTAACACTTACTCTTAACCCTCACTAAATTGACTAGGGGCATCAAAAGTAAGGACTATTTACAGTTTCTTCATCCTAGGATAATATAAGAACACTGTTGTACATCCCTTTTAGGAATACTTCTCCTATAGTGTGGGCTCATCGGCTCAGCCAAATAAACATATAAATCAACTAATCATCATTTATTTTATATAAACTTGGTTAATGTGGATGGACCACCATTTTAGAAGTATTATGAATTCTTATCTAATTAATTTGATTAGTCAAGTAAAGAATAGAGTCAGCATGGATGTGTCTCATGAACATTCAAATATACAACCACGTATTCCTCAAGGTGCCATATTAATGCTAGCTCTTTAAACTTTTCTAGCCTATGTATAGGCAGGTTGGTCCTTTGTAACTAATAGAATTGATGCTAATACAATTCTCTTTGCTTTCCCATGCTTCTTTCCTTGAGTCAATATGTATAACAATATGAGTCATAAATATGTATCTACATTCTACAGACAACTATGGTTGGTGATATAAATGTTTCGTAACCACTGTGTTAACTAACTGATGCTTCGTGAAATAACTACAAGAGGTTATCAGCACGAATTGCTTTACGACGATCGGTATGGGGGATGACGATATGAAAAAGGATAATTCTCTTCAACCCTTATATATTTAATTTAACTATTGTAAATTAGTTTTATGCATAAAAATTTACTGTGTCTAACTTGATTCCTATTTTGATTAGGATTTTTTAAACAGAAAGTTAAACATTTTACCGTACCTTGTATGTGCTATTGGCGGCACAAAAAATTATGCGGTATAAGAAAGAGATATCCAAATAGGTACGTATTAGAAATGACTCATATTTGTAATATTGTTCGAATTTTGAATTTAGTCAAATATTTGAGTTTCATAGCATTTTCCCCATTAATTAAATAATGGAAGGTTTTTCCACGTCCATTTTTGATAGCATAGAAAATAATTTCCTTCGTTGTTTCGCCGTTGATTTTTATAGTATATAATTTGGCTTGAATTTGGAGAATAAATATATGTATCGTATAAATGCTACGACGGGCAATAAGGAGAGTGGCAAATTTTTGCGCCCTTATGTGTTTCCGCTAGCTTTACGATATACATAATATATGCGCCTATTATATCTTTGAGCTTTAAAATGCTAGTGCATATTATGCATATTGTATATGTTGTGATAGCAACAACGAGAGATGTGTATATTAAATGTGCCTCGTAGATATACAAACGACGAGCGATAATGAGTGTTGCATTTCTTTAAATGATATTAAGAGTTAATATCTAGTCTTCTCGCCGTCTAAGATATTACCGAAAATCACAAAATTGGTTAATAAATTTGCATCGGTGCCTATGCAAATAAGTTTATCTTTGACAAATTGATAGACACGAAAAATGAGGAAAATGCAAAATATGGTAGGCATATTTTAATATGGGAACCACAATGAGTTTTTCGGGTTTAGGGACTTGATAAACACCGTACCACTAGAAGTGGAAAAATACGGAACGGTAGCATAATAATTGGTTGAGTACGCCATCTTTGAGCATGATCGAGCTATGCTATCGTTGTGGCATAAAAGACACGGTACGTGCACGTGGAGTGTTGTTCATAATTTTTTAATCTTGATTGGTCGTCTTGGCAGGACTGGAACTGACGTGGAGATAGTGTCTATGATCACAAAATTCATTTTACAGTTTACTGTGAATTTTATATGGCAATGTAAATTCTTAAATATATTCCAATTGGAAAGTAAACGGGAGAGAACCTCATCAGTTATGTCTCTTGGGTTACGGGTTATCGTGGCAGTACCCAGTTGCTACCTTGATAAGGTAGGGTAATACGGAACATGAAGTTCTATTGATGGGACATCCCCACCTAAGGATTAGGGGGAGAATCGTCGACGATATTGGTTAACTCCAATTGTGTCTCATCTAAATTCTCATACCAATAAATACCTAAGGTGTTGGAAATTAGTTTGTTGGTTGGTTCAAAAAGAGTACGCTAGCGTGATTCGGCATGAATAAAGTCCTTGCAAGGCATGCCATATGATAGCATCGATTGTTTCGTCTGAAAATATGCTTACAAGCATAGACGAAAACCCTCTAATACGGGATATGCCAATCTTCTCTTGACGAGGAGCATATCTATAAAACTTGCCTTGATATCTCATGGAGAAGGATATCGGCATCCTGAAATTTGGTACGAATGGATTAGAATATCCTCATACTCTAGAGAATGATATAAGATCGTTATTAACTTATTATTAACTAGTTGTTTATAATGTTCAGAGTAGCTACTAAAATATTTTTGGATAAGTATCCTTCCTTTTCAAATGAATTATCGACGAAGTTTATGTGATTGGAAAATATGGACCTCGATCCATATTGAGTTTTTTCTCGTTTGTATAGCTTTTAGGACCTTATTCCTAGCATCGGTTACAAATTTGATGTTTATCAAAAGGCGTGATGAGAAATTTAAGGTCTTTTTTTATACAACGCCACCTCTTTGATAATGAGTTTCTACAGACACTTAATCAGATTGATGGAAGTATAGTCTTGTAGTCTTAATTGACTCGACCAATCACATGGGTGATAATTGTGTATCTACAATCATGTAAAATCTAGATAAAACTCTTGCTTGTTAATTATTCGTTGATGTTGTATCATCCTAGTGATGATATGGGCATTGATGGTGAGTATTGTATTGTTCTTGTGCATTCATTGAATGGTTTAGTGAATTTATTTTGAACTTATTACTCGTGAAACCATTGATATGTTTCTGTTTGAGACATGCTACATTCCACTGTGAATGCTACTTTCACTAGATTTGCGAATTCGATAAGACAGTCTTCCCATCGTTTGGGGGAAGAAGACTACCGTCTGAAAAACGGTGTGAAGTATCCTGGTTTGCAAAAAAATAGACTAGGATGTATCTCATCTTGATGTTTTCAGCAGTGAAAGACTTGATATCTTTTGAAATTGCAAATCAAGTTGTTTCCTTGAAAAGCTGTGAATGTAGCATCAAGTGTGTCATTTAAAAGATACCAAAAGCGTGGATGACTAGTTGATTCAAACTATTATGCTCATTCTGAAAACAAAGGACCAATCACAATCATTGAATGATAGTGCTCTCGAAGATACTATCAAAGGTAGATATGATTTCTCTAAGTGCAGTTCTCTTGATAAGAGAATGTCTATGCAAAGTCTATGGAACCTCAACATGAGGGAATTTCCATAACGTGTGCGTGCAATAGAGAAATCTATAATCCTAATACAATAATTATTGGTGACATATTTAAAGTATCCACTGATACTGCCATGATGGTGTTAAACCACTCTTTATAGGGAGAATGTCATCAACGAAATGATTGGTTAAACTAGAAAGGAGAGATCCAAGCAGGATAACAATTTCTTGTAAAAATATATATCTTTGGAACTGCAGTCTGAATACTCAGTAATATGTGCTACACTTGGCTTCAAGCGGGTATTTGCAATCCTGACATCTGAAATGCAGGTCCTATAGATACTTTGGTTGTTTGCGTATAGCGAGAAAAATGAAGTCAACTAATGGCACAAAGTCTTTGACAGAACCTTGAGATGGATACCAAATAAGTATTTTCCCTGTATTATATGAAAATATCTTTCTGGTATCTCATTAAGTCTAGTAGTCCTTAATGGACTCGACGTGCATCTAGTAGATGTGGTTGTTGCACATGTATGAAATCTAGATATATATGTTTTCATGAAAGCCTTTGATAGTTTTTCAGTTATCAGCAAAAACACCATGTATGTGTAGTCACTAAAAATTAATCGAACCTTGTGTGGTTTGAAATGATTTGGACGAATATGGTCAATCATCTAAGTGAATACTTACTAAACTAGGAAAATATGAACCATCTTATGTGCCTACGAACTCTGCATTTGCTAGATTTGATGAATACAATAATATTTTAATTGGAACTCCTGAAGAGCTCTGGAGCATAAAAATGCTTAAAACAGGAGTTTGAGATGTAAAATCTCGGTAAAACAAGATCTCAATTTATTGATTGAGCATTTTAGCTAGCGTTCCATTAATTTTGTCAACGTTAAGGGTTTTGTCATGTTTAAATGGACAAATTCGCACAATTACACAGTTACGTGATTTATTACTTTTTAGATTTATTGGTTTACATCTCAACAAAGGAGATGTGATCACTCTGTGTTCCGTATTACACTAAAGATGTGTAAATGGTACAATAGCTAAAATATGATATGGATACATGATATTGGTTTTGTAGTAAACATGTAAGTCTGGTTCTACCCAGCACCAATATCGACACATTAGTCCAAAGAAAAATCTCTCACCTTTGTGGTACCACTATGCTTGATTTTTCACATAAAAGATCGCAAAATGTCTCCTACGGAGAAAGTTAATCAGACTGTTTGAGTTTTGATTTTCAACAGGGTTGTTAAAACATCTAAATATTTTTGTAGCTAATAGTATGGTAGTAGAGGATACTTGTTTCTCCTCCGATCGATTATGATTGTTCAGACAAAGCTAGTAGAAAATAAAAGGCTGGCACAATCATATGATAATTAAGAAATACAGGGGAAAATCATACCAATTTTCTCGTGTAAAGGAAGTTGTTGAAGACACTAAAAGATGGTTCGTGATTTCTATGCATTACTATCCAGTATAATGATCAATTAAGAAGATTACTCATCACGGGGAGTAAAGACGTGGAAGATTATGAATATTGGAAACTTTGGACTTTTATGATGTACTCTTTTTCTTTAGTCAGGGTTTTTCCCATTGGGTTTTTCTTGTCAAGGTTTTAAAGAGCCATGTGAGTATATTGTTATCCGCAGTTCTAAATGTTGTACTCTTTTTCCTTCGTCCTGGTCTTTTTCCCTTTTGGGTTTTTCCGGGCAAGGTTTTAACGAGGCAGCATCTGCGAACCAATCATTGTTCTGAGTACTCATGTTTTCTACGTTCAGGTTTTGTCCTTCTAGGTTTTTCTGGCGGGTTTTTAATGAGATAACAACTTAGGATGGTGATCATCATTTAGAGTGATGTGTATCCATTGAGTTTTTTAAGATGCGGTTAGCACATAATCATCAGTATAATTTGAATTACGTTTTTAATATACACGTTTTTTCCTAACAAGATTTTAACAAAGAAATATGAGCAGTGCCATCAGTATGATGTTTTTTTTCCCATCCGGTTTTTCTGGATTTTTTTTTGACAAGACAGTGATATCCTGGCAACCTACACTTCAAGTATTATGTTTTCTTTGGACAGGGCTTCGTCACATCGAATTTACCTATAAGGATTTAGATAAAACCAACACTTTTAAAATGGTGGTCATCCAAGGGGGAGTATTATATAAACTTGGTTAATATGGATGGCCCACCATTTTGGAAGTATTATGAATCCTTATCTAATTAACATGATTAGTCAAGTAAAAAATAAAGCCATCATGGATGTTTATCATGCACATTCAAGTATACAACCACGTATTCCTCAAGGTGGCATATTAATGCTAGTTCCTTAAACTTTTGTAGCCTATATATAGGTAGGTTGGTCCTTTATAACTAATGGAATTGATGGTAATACAATTCTCTTTGATTTCCCATGCTTCTTTCCTTGAGTCAATACGTACAACAATATGAGTCACAAATATATATCTACATTCTACAGACAACTATGGTTGGTGATACAAATACTTCGTAACCACTGTGTTAAATAACTGATTCTTAGTGAAATAATTACAAGAATTTACATGTACTAAATATTATTAGTGTAAGTTACTACCCCAACCCAGGGATGGAACCAGGGGGCTATAAAAAAATAATAGGCCCAGTCTAGAGGCTTTGATCAAGCCCAACAATTAGGAGAGAGAAAATAGGTTTGTGGACTTGGGAAGAGACACAGACTTAATTCCAGGTTAGTTCTCTCTATTTTTGTCCCTCCCCCAAATTAATATGGTCACAAAGTCAAAATCAATATAACAGAAACGTAAGATCCCAAGCCAAGTGTCAAATTGACATGAACTAAGGATTTATGTGATTCGACGTTAAAATTTATATGATGAGAAGTAAAAGGGTTACAAAGAAACATTCATGTGGCTACATACATCCCATATCTCTCATCTCAGTACACTTATATGATGAATAAAAAACAACAATAACTTCATATCTCTTATCTCTTCTTATATCTCTCATTTCATACTCGATATGATAACTCAATTCCACCTTAAAAAAAATGATAACTAAACAACAATAATGATTTCATATCTCCCATCTCAGTATTATAAGGACCAATAATTTCTACTATAGTTCTACTTTTATGACGTATTGAGTAGTATTCATCTTCTTTTCTAACAACAACGACTAAGCAACAATGCTTTAATAATGTTTGTATGAAATAGAGAATGTGAAAATAATGGTACATTAATGTATACTTGATATAGTACGAGCGGTCAAAAATAAGACAGCGGATATAAAATAAAGTGCTAGGGTTATTTGAACAAACTGTATTCTTACAGCTCAAAATCTCTCTCATAAACCCACAAATTGAGTTGAAGGAGCAAACCCATACTATGATACTAAGAACAAAAGCCTAGATTTTTCATAAGTCTTCTTAAGTTTATGATCATAGTAGATAACATCTAAAAGCAAGGGATATGGAGTGAGCACACTCACTAAAATTGAAGGAGTTCACCAAACTTGATCAAATTTGGTACGACTATGTGTAGAGAAAAGAGCCACTTTACCCTCAACTCTTTTAAACACTCGTTTGATCGAAGGAGTGAGCTACAGTCTAGCCTAGACGGATGATGTTCAACCGTCCAAACCAAACGGGCGATGTTTCCTCGTCCAGAAACCCAGACGGCTGATCATCACCTGTCTGGGTTAAAAGTTGAAGTCAAACGGCTAATGATTATATGTCTGGGTATTTTTTCATACCCAGATGGCTAATGATCAACCATTTTGGGGATAAATTCAAAAGAAAGAAAAAATTACTTTTTTTTCACCATCTATATATATATATATATATTTTCTCTACTCTTCTACTCAACTGACACTCTATTTTTTTCATCTCTACTCCTCTACAACCATATCTACTTTCAAAACAAGAAAACCTAGAAGTTTACAAATTAATATTTCTACATAGGAAGACATAGCACTATATGAAACACATATTGCAATTACGGTGATGGTAGTGTAGGTGTTGGTCAAGCAAAAAACCGTTATTGGAATATATCATTCCATTATTTGTAACCAAAACTAATGGAAATTTAAACCATAAATAAAAATAAAGTTTATAAAATCGAATTTGTTCTATCAAAAAATAAGTTAGACAATTTGTCGGTATTCTCGGACAACTATATCGAGGAAAAAGTGGTTGGTCGCCCGAGGATTTGGTGAGTGTTTTTATTTATATTTTTTGCTTATGTTGATTAGTTATTATTATGATTTGCACTAATTAGATATATTCAGATTGTAGATGGTTCTTGGTCGAATTGATTACTTAAAGGTTTTTAAGAAACCCTTAGGCTTTGATGAGTGCTATGAGTTATTGAAACAAGATTCCAGTTTTGATTACAAAATATTTACCAATGTCTCACCTCCCGCACAAACTGTAGTCCAAGATGTTAACACCGATGATGATGCAACTCAAAATGTGGATACATATGTCGATACTCCTACAAATAATACCAATGGCGTTGCAACTAAGAAATAAAGAGGACTCAGAAAGAAATACCTCAAAGATCAAAAACTAGCAAACTATCTTGGAGAAACTTCAAGCGATTCGATTGATATCATATTTAGTGAAAGCAATGACAAACTCTTAACCTATCTCAAAGATCTAGAATAAGATCAATCACAATGATCAAAACAAGATAATGAAATGTTAGAAAGACGTAGGGAAGACAAGTTAAAAGAACGAGTGGACAAATTAATGATAACTGATATGTCTAAGTTAATTTATGTTTCATAGTTGTAGATTCTTAACAAATTTTATCAATCTGGGAACTAGAGAAAAACACCTTTCAAAGAAAAAAATAATCAAAGTTTCAATATCATTTTCTATTCCAAAATCACCTGCCAAAACAGAAAAGTTGCGGAACAAAAAATAGTCATCAGATTTTTTCACTTTATGCACTGTTTTCGCTCCAAGAGGTCTCTAAAATTCATAACATATCGAAGTTAAATAAACTTTATCAATATGGAAACTAGAGAAACACATATTTAAAAAAAATTGATGTTTCGATAACGCTTGCTATTCCAAAACCCGCTAAAACAGGACAGTTGCGGACCCAAGAAAACACTGTCAGATATTTTCACCCTTCTTCTCCACAGCTCTTCCACTGTAGTGGTTGGTCCGGCGCTACGTTTGTACCGAATCGCTCCCACACATGTTTATGAGACATTCACGAAGATGGTTATACATTGGTTCATTTCTTAACTCATGATAGTTGACGCCTTACTGGGGTGTAGTATCACGAAAAACTCTATAGTTGTCATCCCCAAGTGTTTTCCATGCCTTATCTCGCCGCTCATATTGGATTATCATGTCATGCATGATTACACATGCCAACATTATATATTTCAAGTCTTTTTCATCCCAATATTTTACCAGACCTCTCATAATATTCCATTTTTCTTGTAGGACGCCAAATGCGCGCTCAACATCTTTTCGAGCCCAGGCCCTTCTTGCATCTTGGTAAAGCATTTTTGTGTCATGGTAGTTGGATGTTTATAAGCTTGAACAATAGTTGATAATTTTGGATAGATCTCATCCGCTAAGTAATAATCCCTTCTTCTAACCAAAGACAGATAATTACCCAATTAAGAGATAATTAACAAAAGAATACAAATGTGATAATATAATATATTGTATGCGTAACTTTAACGTTATAAGTCTTGAACATTCTCTGATCGTTTACTTTCAAATCTAGCCTGATAGTTATCTACGTTTCGGATTGGCAAAGTCCTTTTAGACTTCTTATTACTGCCGTTGTCTCTACCACTTCCATGACTGCCTCCATAATTTTTTTTATAGATGTTGCTACGATCAAAAAGTGTGTAAAATATTTTTCATATTATTATTTTTTCGTATGTATCGGGCGTCAAATAAATGCTATAAATTGCACAAGATACTTTCCCTTTCCAGAATGAGTCACATGACTTTTTCGTGTCTTAAACTCTCTGTTTAATTGCTTGAGCGGGAAATTAAATCCGGGATAATTTGACGTAGGAAAAACGCCAATTTGTGTGCGACCTAGTTTTATGCCTAAATTACCCCTACCACCGCCATAGTGGCCTATAACATTAACGTTCAATGACTTCAGTTAACATTTTGTAATTGTCTAAGTTGTTTCGTTTTTTTATTGAGAGAAAGGTAAAAGAAGTTCTTGCTGCAGAGAGGAAAGCTAGGGTTTCAGATTTTTTTTTAATAATATCTGAAGTTTCCATTACCTGTCAGCCAACGAATGAAAAAGAAAATTTTATAATTCTAGAGAATGTTATAATTATAGTTAAAATTATGCTACTAGATCAGGTGATTGCAAGTTCATTAACCGGAAGAGGTATTATTCTATCGTACTCTTAAATTCTTATATTTTCAATAGAAATGATTATATGAACTTTATCATCTTCATCAATATCTCTCAGCACGTTAATTCTTCTTTTAATTTCATGAATTGTTTCAAAAACTTTATATAATTAAACACGTGTAGAATAATTCTTAAAATATTTAATTAAATAAGGGTTTAGCAAAATGAACCAAACACATGTACATAATTAAATACATGTATAAATCTTAAAATAATTAATTACACAAAAGTTTCATAAAATAAATGATTAAAATAAGAAGTCACAAGTAAAGTTCGTAATGAAAGCCATTGTGAAATTTGATTATAGGCTAGATTAATAATAACTTACATAATTTATTTATTTTATATTTCAATCATTCGTTTTTCGAACTTGAACAAATTTTTTTTCCTTTTTCTAGTTTTTGTGATTGTATATCACTTTAACTTGGATAGATTTGTTTCATTCTCAAAATTATAATTCCAATTTAACAAAAAATAAATAAAGAAATCTATTATATGTCGAAAGCTAAGAATTTATCGTCATCATCTATCTTGTGATAAATCTCATGTAAATTCATGTAAATTCATTTAAGAAAATAAAGGTGAATTATTAAATATCATTTTTCACCTGCAACCAAAAGTTTTCTGAGAAAGTATTGGCTTTTTTTCATCGTTGAATCATACTTGTCCCAAATCATATGATAAATCTTTTTGATCATGACTTTCTTAAAATAATTATATATGAGATATGTGTATATATGTAAACATGTTTAAATTGTTGTAGGAAAGAAAGGAAACAAACAGTGAATTAAGAACGAAAGATAGATACGACATGAATATGAATCGTACAAGGGATAACTAAGAACGAGGGAAGAATATTAATATTAGAAACCTAAATGTGGATCATTCTTCCCCGTATTTCCTAAAGAAAAAAAAGCCCTTAAGTTTCCTGTATTTTCCTGCTCGGATCTAGTCATTTTAGGTTAGAATCGTTAGATCAAGCAAAGATTTTTTAATTTTTAATGAGTTTTGGTGTCTATGGATACATTTCTTCACTGTTTGGGCGATCTTTTCTTCATCTTTACGATGAATTTCTATTGTCTCTAATAGCGATCCATGGTGTTTCTTGGCTTGTTATTTTTCGATTCATCAAGAACACCGACGATTCTACTCGGTTTCACTTTAGATTCATTTTAAACAAGAGGGATTTAGGGCATCCGGGTTCATTCGGATCTACAAGGTTTTACAAAAAATACTTCATTATCTATGAAGCATCTTTTAATCAAGAAAAAGACAATCACTTTTAATGGTCGGAGTCGATTCCGGATCATACCATCATTCATCATGACTACTTATACAAAAATTGGATATATATATATGTTTACGGTTCATGGTTCTTTCTCTTCCCGATTTACTTGTAATTGATGTCGTCATTTGTATTTGAATTTTGATTATCTTGTATTTTAGTATTTTTGATAATCTTGTAAGAATCCATGTAATCACTATTTTGATTTGAATGAATTGAAATGTGATTTCTATATAAAAAAAAATAGAATGAAAAGCAAATGCAGAAATGAAAGAAAAAAAAATTAAAGGAAAAAAGTGAAGATTTTTTTTTTATCAAACTTGAAACCGCTACTAGACTTAATGGAAGGATAGAGAAAGGGTTCGAAAATAACAGAGAAACATGAAAAAGAATTGAAAATACAATATTTTGGAATATGATAAGTGTGGTCAAAGAAGTGAAAATAACCGAGACATATGGGACGCTGCAGGTCTCCTAAAGATTTATAATTTGTTATTGGCGTCAGCAATGACCATTATAAGAAGCAATGATTAAGATAAATAAATCATTTATATCAAAATCAAATGAAAACAAATGATAAAATAAGAGAGAAACCAATATTGCGTGGTTCGTCTACGTTCACGGATAAACCCCATAGGATAGATAATTTTATTGATCTTCGGTAACACTTACTAAGATAATTTTATATTTACACAAATAATTCCTAATTATGTGATTGATAGGATAAACAAAAATTAGTAAACCTAGAACAAACTAACCGTGTTCACTAGGTATAACTTATCTAGATATAATAAACTGGTTTTACATGCTAAATTTGAAATTGACTTGGTCTTATAAATATCTTATATGCATCACGTATACTGGTTTTACATGCTAAATTTGAAATTGATTTGGTCTTATAAATATCTTATATGCATCACGTATACTAACGTGCCATATATTCCAGCGGATTTATGTCCCATGAAACAAAACCGAAGTATCTAATAAAAAAATGTTTTTTCATTCAATTTCATTCAATTTAAGATTAATTAAGGTTTCGACGTAGATCTAAATCTAAACAAGTTCAAACCAAGCATTAGAATTATCGAAGAGAAGAAAAGTTGTAGGTTTGAACGTGTTGCTCACAAAATGAACCAAACCACCTGCAACTATTCTTCGCCACCAAGAATAAAATATGAGAAAATTTAAAATTTTCGAAATCAAACGCAATATCACCTAGGCTTAAGCATACTAGCTGCGGAGGAGCCGGAAACTAAACTAAAGGGAAGTAAAATTTTACTAGGGGTAGTAAGATTAGACTTAAAAGCCCAAATTAAATTTAGGCTTGGAAGTCCAATGGACAGAGGTCGCAAGTGGACACCTTTATTTCATGTTGGATCCTCCCCTACATACTAGAGTTATTTTCTTTAGGTTTCGTGAAGATATTCCCTTATTTTTTGGTCATTTTCATTTCAGTGTATGGGGTTTTTAAGAATTTGGTTTCCAACAGCTATAATAACAACTTGAAGTTTAAATCTTGATAGTTATCGTTATTTTTTTCTAGTTATTGTCATGATTAAATATAAAATTTAAAGTTGCTTCAGAGAATTTTTAATTAAAAATATTGTTTGGTTCGACAATAATTAATATTAAAAATGTAAAAAAGAAAATTAAAAATTTTGTAATTGTTTAACTCTTAGATTTAAAATAAATTTATAAAAACAAAAGTAAAAACATAAATTTAAATACTGAGAGATAATTCAGTATCTAGATAAACCACTGAGCTACCCCATAGCCATCTACTTGGAATATAAAGGCTGTAGTGCAAACGACGGGTGGTGTTGGGATGGTGGTACCCGGTGGCTCTCAGAGCAACCTTCCGGTCTTCCGGTTACAATCAGGCCCAGGCCCGAAATAAAACTAAACTGATCCGCACCTTTAAAAACCAGATCTCAAATGGAGCCCCAAAATCAAAATATAAACCCTAAACCCACCCTTGGCAAAATTCTCTTTCTTCTTCTCTGAACTAAAAATCCCTAGCTTCTTCAACTTACTCGGAAGAAGACTCGTCGGATTTTAGTTCAAAATCATAATCACTGTCTCTGAAATGGCAGAAGTATAAGAATCCCCAAAAACTCTTAACTGTATCCCTGAGATAGTTCTTAAGAAGAGAAAAAGCAATGACGCCTGGGCGATTAGAAAGAGAGAAGAGGCAGAACTCAAAAAGGAAAGGACCAAAAAGAACAAATCACTTGTTTTCAGAAGAGCTGAGGATTTCATTAAAGAGTATCGTAACAAGGTAAGCAAAGCTTCAGTCTCTGCCTCTCTCTTCTTACTTGATTTGATGATTCTTTGTGATTATCACTAAATAAACTTCAGCTATAAGAATTAGACCGAATATTAGGCCAGGTGAATTTGAGTACCCTTCTTTTGAAATAAGAATTATGTCTTTGCTTGGATTAATAATATTATTGTTGTTATTATATGTTTGCCAATTGATGTAAGCCTGGATTGTCTGGTTGAGTAGGGAAGTTTTCTGTTTGATGGTCTGGGATATTTCATTTAGTGTTGTTGGCAAGGGTGTGGATGTATGTGAGTTCTCTCCATTTGATGGTCTGCAATCTATCATTTGATCTTGTGGACACCGGTGTGAATGTATGTGAACACAATTGTGATTTATGGAACAATTTCCTTTAGTGTTGGTATGTGGTTGCAAAAGTAATGACATACCATAATAAGACTGGTTAGGTCATACCGCCTTTCGTAATAAGCAAACTAGTTAAGACAGGTGTTAGTTCTTGATAACCTAGTTATATAAGGTGCATTTGATTACCATTCGTTCAGAAAATGAGATTTATATGTTTCCCAAAATAATGAATTAAGTTGATTATTGCATAGGCTAGTTCTCAATTTGATAGTCTGCAATGATTCATTTAGTTTTGTGGACAAGGGTGTCGATGTATAACAAATATCTCTGTTGGTATGTGGTTGGTTGCTAAAATAGCATATCTTTGAAACTGTCACAGTTGGACCATATTTTGTTTCGTGTTAACCTTTTCATATGAATATTATGCAATTTTCTTCTTTAGAGTGCTTACTGCTTTGCAATATTGCTGTCAGGAGTTGGACTTTGTCCAGATGAAACACAGGAAAAAGCAGCGAACATCATCATCAAATGTTGTTCCTGAATCAAAGTTGCTTTTTGTCATTCGTATTCGTGGGTGAGTGATGGACGTTAGAATAGTAGTCTTTTTAGTTTCTTCATGCTATGTTCAGTTGTTTGACTTTCTGTCTACATTTCAGCACCAATGATATGCATTTTCAGACGAGGAAGGCTTTACATTCTTTGAAGTTGAGATCAATCAACAGTGCTGTCTTTGTCAAGGCAAATGAAGGAGTTATGGATATTCTGAAGAGGATTGAGCCATATGTCACTTATGGGTAAGGAAAGAACTATTGCTATGATATGTCATAAATCTGGTTTTACTTTATTATCTTTCAATAATGAAGTAGAATTTGATATTAATCCTTACTGAATCTAAGCAGTAGTAGACACATTGTCACCTAAGACACGTGGAAAAGAGTTTATTTGGCTTCAATTAACTTTCAAATTTTGGGCTGTTGCCAGAGTTGTATTCCAAAAGTTCTTTCTGTTCTAAACATTTCCATTTCACCAGATGGCAACCCTTGTATCTGGAAACTGTGAGCGTTATCTGTATCAAATAAACAAATACTGCTTCATCTTCTTCATCAATGGTTTAACTGGGTTACTAAATGTTCTTGACTCTTGCAGGTCTCCTAACTATCAGACAGTAAAAGATTTGATTTGCAAGAAAGGCTATGGAAAGATTGACAAGCAGAAAACACCCCTAACAGACAATAACCTCATCGAGCAGGTACGAATGATAACAAAATTAGAACTTTGTTTACTCATGTTTTACCTGTCAAGAAGAACCACCATGAAATTTGTGGGGACTCATAATGTGAGGTCTTGCTCTCTGTATCTGCTGGAGATCTTTTATGTAACCGCCATTTATCTCATGCATGTGTGACCCACACAAGGGCTTTATCGTATGCGACTCATCTATTTGCATTGTACAGGCACTGGGGCAGTATGGTATTCTATGTATCGGAGATATCGTACACGAGATTGCTACTGTTGGTTCACATTTCAAGGAGGTAGTGAATTTTCTATGGCCATTCAAACTGACTAGGCCAGAAGGAGGTAAGCTGCTAAAGAAAACACGATTCAGTGATGGTGGTGATGCAGGAAACCGTGGAGATAATATTAATGAACTCATCAATAAGATGAACTGAGAATAGACCGTGAATCCATGATGCTTATGTTCACCAACAAATAGAAAGACAAATTAGAGAGATACCTTAATGTGTCTTCACTTATGTGTAATAGACTTTGCCAATCTTGTTTTAAATTGACAATAGCCAATCCGATAGCATGATTTTGTTGGTCACACTATGGTCTTGTAAATTTTTTCGTTCAAATATTTACTCTTCCAGTTGGTATTATGGACTTTTAGTTTTTTTCAAACGCATACTAGGATATTCTGCTCCTGGTAGGTGATTCAGTTACTCGAATATGACTGCCATGAAAAGGATAAAATGAGTTTCTGCTAGCAAGTATATTTATTTTTACACACCAAATAAGAATAAGAAAATCTTAAATTATTTCCCTTATTTTAAATTTTAGAAACACAACGAATATTAGAAATCAGGCCCCCTCGTCATCACACATTAATTAAAACAACTTACAGAAGATGCATAAAAATTTCAAAATGTTAAGATACATTGAAGGTACACAAAATATAAGTCTAATATTCTATTGATGCAATTAAATCCCAGTCCGGGGACCCAATTCACCATGTTGGTCAAATGATGAGAATAAAAGATGACAGACTCATTTGAAAAGATTTAACCTTGACAAACGACTGCTAGTAATTCCTCAAGAACCACGTGAGAGGAAATACTACACAACGATCCTAAACCTATAAAAAGACCAAAAACATAGTCATCAACAATTGGAAGTGCAGGCAAATGAGAAATATTATAAAGTAGATTAACATCAATTCCAAATTTGAACTGGTACTTATAAGAGATGAGAGGAAATATCATACAGTGAGTGTTGGGGACAAAATGATATTCGCCCGAAGTGATGTCATCATTTGGTCCGAAGCGACGTCGTCATTCACGTCTTGATCCCGAAGTAACGTCATCATGTCCCGATCCCGAAGCGACGTTATTACGTCCCGAAGCGACGTCATCATCCAGACCGTTCCATCTTGTCCCGATGCTATCCTGTCCCGAAGTGATGTTATCATTTCTCACAGGGACGTCAGCAATTCTCGTTCCAACTGGTGCCCGATCTGTCCTGTCCCGATCCATCCTGTCCCGAACATGCTGTCTCGATCCGGTCATTTCCGATGGACCAACTTAATCCCGCAAGCCAACCAGGCTAGCCCAGACTGTTTGAGGGAAAGCTGGATAAGAAGATAAGGTGTACAGGTGGACCCACATGGAGTTGTCACTTCACCAACACATTTGACACGTGGAAGCATTCTTCAAATGCCACGTCAAATGAGATTTACGTTTAAAAGAAAAGGAAGAAGGAAAGAGAAGGGATCGGCTTCTTCTCCAACTCAAAAACTCTGTAAACCCAGAATTCCAATGGAGTTCCTGGATATTCAACTTCACTACCCGTGGACGTAGGCCATTAAAGGATGAACCACGTTAAATGATTTGTGTTCAATTTCTTCTATTTACTTTTGATAATTTTGTTGATAATTTTGGTTGTTTTTGGTTGATTCGATTTTCTACCCAAACAATTTGGCGCTAGAAACAGGGATTGAAGAAAGGATTTATCCTACCTGAGATGGAATCTTCATCAGCACAAGAAAATTTGATTACACAGAAAGAAATGGGGGCAGTTTTACTGACGCCGGCTAGGAGTTTTCTTCTGAAAAAACCCTTCTATTAGATTCAATTTCATCACTTCAAATTTCAACGGCAACAACAACAAGAGACGAAAATTCAATTGAACTTTTTTAACTGATTATTAGTTGAATTGTTTCTGGTTTTCACAAAATCTTCTTTTTTCTTTTTTGTCTCGTTTTAAATGCCCGGAATTGAATTTTTGAAACCAAGTTTTGAGAAAATTCACAGAAAAAATCAGTTCTGTTCTTTATGAGAAATCTTTTTCTCTTTTGAAATCTTGTCACAAAATGAGTTTCGCTTACGTATTTACAACAACCAAATCATCCATTACAAACCCATCAGATTGATTTTTAAAGCTTTGAGAATTAAAATTTTAACTTGATTTGGGGATTTTTTCTCCCTAATTTAATTTAACTTTCCTTTATGAATTAATGCGTTTTGATTAAGATTTGAAACGTACAAATCATCCATTACAAACCCATCAGATTGATTTTTAAAGCTTTGAGAATTAAAATTTTAACTTGATTTGGGGATTTTTCTCCCTAATTTAATTTAACTTTCCTTTATTAATTAATCCCTGCAATTATTATGATATACAGATGATTTGGATGAATGGGTTCAGGGGAGAATGATTAACATGTGCAGGGCAACAACTGGAATGGTTTAAGAAATCATCAACAATTCCATGGAGACATCAACAGCAAAATGCACTCAAGGCATTTGTAAAATTTTCTAACTCAAAAGTTACATTCTCCTACGGTCTTTTTGCTTTTGTTTTGTTTCTTCCAGATGCTCTCAGGCTTGCATACTGCAGTACAAAGGAATCGAGAACTGGAATTGTTCTTCTTGTTTTTCAAAAGCATTCAACATATGGTGTTGGTTTGCACTAATTGCATTTGCAATTGGCAATGGTCTTTATGCATGTTGGGATTAGTCAAAGAATTAGATTCATAGCTGAAGTTCTTGAGAGATCACCCTTCAGGGATTTAAATCAACCAACTTGTTGGATGCTTGGACTTGGATTTATCTACATTACTCTTTGGGTTTTGCAGTCAATGGAGCTTTGAATTTTTACTTCTCCCCCATTGGTTATAATCGGATTAGTACTTAATTTAGCTTGGACAGCTGAAGTATTACGAAATTTTACAAATATAGCAGTTAGCCGAGTGATTGCCTTGTATTATCTTAGAGGAAATAAATGTAGTACATGATTTTGTTTTCAAAGAGCATTATCTACAAACCTTGGAAGTGCTTGTTTAGAGTCACTCTTTGTCCCATCAATTGAAGCTCTTCGAATTATGGAAAGAGGTTTGAACTTATTAGAAGGCGAAGATGAATTCATGTTCTCTTGTGCTCATTGATGCCTTCGAGTTATGGATTCCATTTTTTGGTACGGCAACAGTTGGGCTTTTGTTCAGATTGCTGCATGTCATAAGGGTTTTGTGAAAGCATCACAAGATACATGGAGATTATTTGAGAGAATAGCTAACATGGAACAAGTGGTGGATGCTAACATCACAAGTTCGGTTTGCTTCTTAACCGGTGTGTGTATTGGATCCATTTGTGTCATTGTTACTGCTTCTTGGACTTTCACTATTCACAAGGAGTACACATCCACTGTCTCACTCCTTGATTTCTTCCTTGGATACTTCTTGGGGATGTAAAACTTTGACACTGGGCACCAAGAACGTGCCTGTGAGTCTGTGACCGTTGAGGATTCTCATATGGTACAAACTCTTTAGCTGTGAATTTTGAGTGCAGAGTAAAATGTTGTACCCAACAAGAAAGTGACTCGAATTGGAATGGCTTTACCCCATGCTTGTGTGAGCTGTTCTTATGTATGTTATGCAGAGAACTCTCAGGGAAGATTGTTTTTGGATAACACAATTGCTAGCCATCCAGAGCTAATCAGAGAAGATCGTGATATTGCGTACCTACTCCACCAGTCCAACGTACCATGCTGGAGATTCTACCACAGTTGCCTCCATCTGACCACATGTCCACCATGTGGTCTTATTCTTCCGGGAGCTTCTGCGCCACCTTCATAGACCTGATATTCTCTTAGCAGACCAGGAAAATGAAGAAGAAGTTGACGACTTAAAACATAAGAAAGGAAATCACAAAGTGACACTTCATGTAGATTTTGGTTCTCCATATGGAAGGCAAAAGCTCGAGGGTTCTCCTTTAACACCCACCAAAATTAAAAAAAAAATGGGTAAGGCGAAGTTTTCTAACAAGGTTGCCATTGCCTCTCAATCTTTGAAGTCAGCCTCAACCACAACTAAGAGTGTGACTCCAAGCATCATAAATCATTTGTTTGCTGAAAAGATTGTTCCTGTTCTGGTTGATCTATTCTTATCAGCACCTGCAATTCGCTTTCTCAACGAGCTAAGTATCAATTATGTATCAATTATTAAAAAGCTTTCAATTATTAGAATCATATCATGATACCTAGATGTTCTTCTACCCTAGTTGTTTCATTTCAAATAATTGGGCTGTGTTAAGATTGAATGATGTTTAAGTTAACTTGAAGATAGCATGAATGTGACTGTATATGTATGATCTTAAAATGTTGCAACATTAGGTTAAACCTATTCATGCTAGTCGGCAGTTAACCATGAATGTCTGGTTTTGACATTTTGATAAAGAACGATATTATTTTTAAACCCCCTGCTAGAGTCTGTCACCTGTGTGATTTTCTTATTGACTATTTGATTATCTGACTGTGATTTCAGAACAGTTTGTAGATAATCCAATTTTGTTTTAGCTCAACCCATTTCTGTTGTAGCATGTTCTGAATTCTTAAAACCTGACCATTTTGTTGGTGCTTTAGATTAACATTATCAGTTGAGAAAAGAGTGATCTCTTTGTGCTATTTGTAATGCTCCCCGCTGCCATAGAATGAATGCATCAATTGCAGGGGAAAGACAGATTCTAATAGCCTGAATTAGGCTGGAATACCCAGAAAACAGACCAGACTCCGCTGGATTTTCTTTCCAGTGAGTCGACTCACTGAGTTTGATTCAACTCAGTTGAACAAGACCAATTAGACCGAGCCAGATTGGCTGACTCGGCTAACCCATCTTTCCCTCTTAACATTTTGACCCTTAATTGATTATCAGTTGACCATTAATTTGACTCAGATCTTTTGGCTTCTGATTTTGCTTGGTAATAAAAAATAATAATAAATAAAATATAAATAAAATATAAATAAAATATAAATAAAATATAAATAAAATATAAATATAAATAAATAAATAAATAAGTAAATAGATAATAATAATAATTCTTATTATAATAAATTAAATTAAATTGTTACAGTTAGATAATTATTATCACAACTTCAATAGATAAGAAAAGACATACCGATCCACAAACATTTTTAAAAGATGAATATGCTTTATCTTTTTTAATTTTCGGTTATAATGCTTATAATGTTAGTTGCGTATCTTAAGTAGCAATTTAAATAATTCTTAACTATCATTTTTAAATGATTCAATCATGATATACCTTGATCATTTATAAAACATGAACTTATTTAATTTATAAATAGCACAACTCTATAATGAATTAAAAAAAAAAAAAAAAAACTAGTATCCATAATATTGCAAGTCATTTTCTCAATCTAACATACATTTTTTACTCATTAATTGCTTTTAATGGCATCTGAATCACATTTTATATCATGCACCATGATAATTAATCACATAATCATCTATGATAGAAATCTATTGATTCAATATGATGTATTCTTAATTTGCACAAATTTCAATTTGTTTGATTAGATTTAACTGTAATATGCAATTAAAAGCATGAAGATCATTTTTAACTTGTACCCATTTAATATTATGAAATGTTTAAGACATTTTTATGAAGTGTGAAGATACCTATAAATGACACTTCAGGGATGCGGCGCCGTGCAATAATGATGCACTGGGGGGCATGCTATAAAGAAATCAAATTTTTAGCTATGAAATGAGTTAAATACTGCACGCCAATTAGGTATTTCATTTTAATAATTTATTAGTGCTGAATAGAAATAATATATTTCGCTACTTTATGTTATATGCCTTGTACTTCTTAACATAAGGCAGCAATTAATACCTTAAGTGAGCCTTCAAGAAATGATACTTCAAATGGCTCATACTTCACGAAGAATATTCAGTAAATACTTCAATTTATTCTGAACTTCTTTGAAAGGCGATGCCTCTTATATTTCTTGCGGCAATCTGAATGCTCCTACATGAATTATCATTCAAAAATGGGTATTTCTTTCAATCTATCATTAAATATTTCCGGAAGGCGAATACTTCTACATTCGTATACTTCTGATCTCTTATATAATGATTACTTCGGAATAAAAGTTCATCTGGATATTCTTAATGTCTTATTTAAAATATATTTCATATTTTCTTTATATATATGCTTCTCATATATATAGAAGAATATGGGATGTATCTTAAATAAGAAATGAGAAATGAGAAATATTTGGATGACTTTCAAAGTATACTTCTCATCTACATTTTTCAGGTATATTTTTTACCAATATTTCTCCGTTCAGGAGACAAGGAAAGACTAGTGGGTACATCCCCAACGAGGGAACCCATGTAAGAGTCTTCATAAAATGATGGACCACACATAATTTACTCCATGCCCGAGATAAATTAGGCGTGTGTTCCTACTGAGCTCAGTGGCTAGAGCAAATTTATAGGACACATTAATTTACTCCATGTCCGAGATAAATTAAGCGTGTGTTCCTACCAAGCTCCGTGGCTAGGAGACATGATAAGACTATTGGGTCACAGAACCTAAGTAAGAGTCTTGATACATAAAGAGTACGTTCGGGACCAACCATGTATCTTACCCCTGGCTCGGGTTTGTTTCGTATGTGTGGGATCTCGAATGTCATAACTCCATGGAAGGAGGTGCTTCGTTGTAAAAAATTCCAACCCAGGGTTCAAAGGAACCTTGTGGTGAAAAACTAACGATCAATATCTATATGTATATATACAAAATTTTGTTTTGCAGGGACAAAAATGCAACATAGCATGGAAATGCATAAACAACATCAACAACCACATTATGAATCAGACGAGACGAGTGGTAATTTTCTTAAAGAGTTTTTCTTCAAACAACTCACAAGAAAAGGGGGCAAGTTGTTGGGGACAAAATGATGTTCGCCCGAAGTGATGTCATCATTTGGCCCGAAGCGACGTCATCATTCACGTCCCGATCCCGAAGTAACGTCATCATGTCCCGATCCCGAAGCGACGTCATTACGTCCCGAAGCGACGTCATCATCAAGACCGTTCCAGCTTGTCCCGATGCTATCATGTCCCGAAGTGACATCATCATTTCGTCAGCAATTCCCGTTCCAACTGGTGCCCGATTTGTCCTGTCCCGATCCATCCTGTCTCGAACATACTGTCTCGATCCGGTCATTTCCGATGGACCAACTCAATCCCGCAAGCCAACCAGACTAGCCCAGACTGTTTGAGGGAAAGCTGGATAAGAAGATAAGTTGTACAGGTGGACCCACATGGATTTGCCACTTCACCAACACAATTAACACGTGGAAGCATTCTTCAAATGCCACGTCAAATGAGATTTACGTTTAAAAGAAAAGGAAGAAGGAAAGAGAAGGGATCGGCTTCTTCTCCAACTTAAAAACTCTGTAAAACCAGAACTCCAATGGAGTTCCTGATAACATCAATTGATCAATAAAACCTTCAACTTCACTACCCGTGGACGTAGGCCATTAAAGGCTGAACCACGTTAAATGATTTGTGTTCAATTTCTTTTATTTACTTTTGATAATTTTGTTGATAATTTTGATTGTTTTGGGTTGATTCGATTTTTGCCCAAACAGTGAGAATGACGTATACCAGTAGCAACTGAGCTGACCCTGTTGGTGTACAACTTCTTAAAAGGTATATGCCTCATTTATAAGTAGTTGTTAAGACTTAAGAGTATTTCTAGTGGGGAAGTTACCGGTTATGTCTTGGAGGAAGACAAACTCTGTGCATGCAGAATTCAAAGAATAATATTTGTCTATTGAGAAAGAGATGCATATACTGAGGTTTATATTAGGCATTTATATACGCCTACTGATGATGGGTATGCCGTTGTCCCACAGTAAACCTGTTATTGTAAAGTGTTGTGAAGTTTGAAATCAATATGGGCATATGAACGTTTAACATTTGGATTCATTCCTCTACACTTTGTATCGAGAACTGTGTCTATGGAAGTGTTGTTCTAACCCACTCGTCCTTAATATAATGATGCGCGTCTATTAAGTTGAAAATAAAAATCATGGTGCGTGTATAAGTTGATTGATTAAATAGACTGACAACTCAACGACTACACAATTATATGTGAATGATGGAGTTTGGAATCAATAAGTGCAAGTCACTGTTTGAATCCATTCCTAAGACTTTACATCGAGAGTTGTATCTTTGGAACCGATATTCAGATCGACCCTCTCTAGTATAACGATGCATACATCTAATACGTTGAAAAGATACTCATTTTGAATGGAAAAGTTGATTGATTAATTAGATTGACCGAAGACTAGCAACTCAATGTCCATGCGGCCATATATATATGATGGCGGATTAGGTACTGTCCTGTACATCTTTAATTTTCAGTGCTACTAAATTGTCTAAAAAATCTACTCCCAAAGTGAAGTTATTGTCAGAGGACACTCTAGTCTCCCATGAGACTCGGTCTTGCACCGGCTGCTACAACCTGCAACAACATTCCAAGTCTTCCACTTGAACCGGCCATGTACAACTAAACCTAGTGTTAATAGGATCTTTAGAAACCGAACTCTTCAATTCGTGTATATATATATAT
>JAJJMC010015859.1:4379639-4498034 GCA_023531435.1 Papaver californicum | reverse complement strand
ACTCTTCAATTCGTGTATATATATATATCAACTTGTATAAACTCAATAAGATTCATCAATCAATTAATCAACTCTGTTATGGTATCAGAGCTCTGATCCAAACACCAACCTCTTCTTTTTTTTAAAACAACAATGGCTACGACCATCAACACCAACAATCCAAACACTTCTCTTGTCAGCATCAACGTAGCTGCACAAGCTCCGCTCAAGCTCACTACCACCAACTATCTCTCCTGGAAGATTCAATTCCAAACACTCTTTATAGGTTATGATCTAATCGGCTACGTTAATGGATCTACACCCTGTCCTTCTGAAGAAATCACTCAAGCCAACACAACAATTGCAAATCCTTCACACGCCTTTTGGACCAGACAAGATCAACTGATTCTCAATGCCCTTGTTGGCTCCCTTTCTCCTCCCATAATACCATTCATAGCTCAAGCAAAAACTTCACGCCAAGCTTGGACGATTCTATCGAACACATATGCCAAGCCATCCAGAGGACGTATAAAACAAGTCAAGCAACAACTCAAGAATACTGTCAAAGGCACTTTATCTGTCACAGATTTCATGCAGTCCATCAAAACCAAGGCTGATGATCTAGCTCTCCTTGGTTCACCCCTAGATGCTGAAGATATCACTGACAAAATCCTAGATGGCCTCAATTACGACTACAAAGAACTCGTTCGAGCTGTGCAAGCCAGGGACACCTCAATCACATTTGAGGAACTTCATGAAAAGCTGCTGAACTTTGAAGCCTCTCTTCAAAGAGAATCATCTGATGATCATCACTTTCCAGACCACAGCTAACGTAACCACACGCTTCAGCAAATCGTGGCGTCCACAATCATCACCTCCACAATGGCGCAACAACTTCACTCCATCTTCTTCCTTTCATCAAAACTATCGGCATCCCAAACCACCTCCAACCAACTATGCGCCGCTACGCCACAAAACTATAGGTCACCACCAAGGCCATATCTTGGCCTCTGTCAGATTTGTAGAGTACAAGGGCATACTGCAAAACAATGTCCCTCCTTTCGCATAGTTCCAGTTGCTCACCAAAGCAGCAATGCCAACACTACACCTTGGCAACCTCAAGTGAATGCTACCTCACATCGGAACTCCAACACTGCCTGGCTTCTGGATAGTGGTGCGTCTCACCATGTCACATCTGATCTGGAAAATCTTTCCTTGCATTCTCAATACGTGGGTCAAGACGACATCATGATAGGCGATGGCACCACCTTGCCAATCTCTCACACTGGTTCAACACCTCTTCCCGCCTAATCCAAAACTTTTACTTTAGATAATGTCCTGTGTGTGCCTTCTATGAAGAAAAACCTCATATCTATTTCACAATTTTGTAAAACTAATGCGGTGTCTATTGAGTTCTTACCTTCTTCTTTTCTTGTGAAGGAACTTCGCACGGGAGCAACCCTGATGAGCGGACCAACTAAAGATGGTGTGTATGAGTGGCCGTGTTCTCCTCCTAAGGCTGCATTCACTAGTTTAAAGCTTGATGCATTTTGCTGGCATCATAGGCTTGGTCATCCAGCCTACCCAATCTTGAGACACATTGTCTCAACCAATAACTTAGGCCAACTTCAGAAATTGTCTTCTCCTTTGTCCTGTAATTCGTGCTTGTGTAATAAAAGCCACAAACTTCCATTTTCCGCTTCTTCCATTGTCTCTACCAGACCTCTTGAGACGATTTTCTCTGATGTGTGGACTTCTCCAGTTTACTCAACAACAAAACTCAAGTACTATGTCATTTTTGTTGATCATTTCACCAGATACATCTGGTTCTATCCATTGCATCAAAAATCTGATGTCCATTCTACATTCGTAAAATTTAAGGCTCTAGTAGAAAATTACTTCAATCTCTCCATCAAAACATTGTACTCGGACAATGGGGGAGAATACATTGCTCTCAAAAGCTTTCTAGCCACTTCTGGTGTCTCACATCTCACCACTCCGCCTCATACACCAGAACACAATGGTTTCTCTGAAAGACGACATCTTCACATCGTCGAAACTGGTCTTGCGCTCCTTTCTCATGCCTCCCTACCACTTTCATATTGGCCCTATGCTCTAGCTACGGCAGTCTATCTCATTAACAGAATGCCCACTTCCACTTTGCAGCTTCTATCCCCATTCCAGAAAATCTTCCAAACAACCCCAAACTACTCCAAGCTCAAGATCTTTGGCTGCCTTTGTTATCCATGTCTCCGCCCGTATACTTCCCACAAATTAGAATCACGCTCCACTCCATGTATCTTTCTAGGCTACTCACTTACTCAAAGTGCCTACTATTGTCTCAATCCTTCCACCTCAAAGATCTATGTGTCACGACATGTCAAGTTTGTTGAGACTGAATTTCCATATGCACAATTGTCTCAATCCAACACCACCCCATCCTCTCCTCTCATTGATACGTGGATCCCACCACCAATTCCAGTTGTGCCACCTTCCCCACCGCAGCCACTCATCACGTCGTCAGATGTTGTTGTTCATCAAGGCAACCAGTGCGAAGCTTCCTCAAGCACTCAGGTTGTAGACCTTCCAGCTCAGGTAAGCACCACCACTCATTCAGTGACAACGCGTGCCAAAAATAACATTCACAAACCTGTCCAGAAGATGAATCTGGTAACACAACTTGCCACCTCTGAAGCCTATGAACCAACTACGGCATCTCAAGCACTCTCCATGCCTCATTGGCGTACTCCAATGTCCGATGAATTCAATGCATTGGTGCGCAATGGCACATGGGATCTCGTATCAGCACAACCGCATCAAAATATGGTCGGATGTAAGTGGGTTTTCCGTACTAAACGTAACTCTAATGGCTCAGTTGACAGGTACAAGGCTCGATTGGTTGCTAAAGGGTTTCATCAACGTCCAGGTGTGAACTACATGGATACTTTCAGCCCCGTAGTCAAGCCTACCACCATACGCGTAGTTCTCAGTCTCGCAATCTCTCGCAACTGGAATCTCCGGAAGCTTGATGTGAACAATGCTTTTCTACAAGGTCATCTAACCGAAACAGTTTACATGAGACAACCACCTGGCTTTGTTGACCAAGATCATCCTCCCCATGTCTGCAAGCTACGCAAGGAAATCTATGGGATCAAACAAGCATCAAGGGCATGGTACCATGAACTCCGATTGTTCCTGCTCCAAAGTGGATTCAAGAATTCTCACGCAGATACATCGCTTTTTATTCTCAACTCTTCTGGACAACTCATCTACCTGCTTGTGTATGTGGACGACATTATCATCACTGGCAATGACACTACCAGTGTCAACCTGTTCATTGACACACTGGCAAAGCGGTTCTCCATCAAAGATCTTGGCTCATTATCGTATTTCTTGGGTGTTGAAGTCATATTCAATACTCATGGCATCCTTCTTTCACAACGACGTTATGTCCTGGACATTCTCACCAAAACGACAATGCTTGATGCCAAGCCGGTACAAACTCCTATTCCAACCACTCCTTCATTAAGCTTATGCTCTGGCCAACCCCTATCTGATGCAACTGAATACAGACATGTAGTTGGAAGTCTTCAATATCTTCTACTGACGCGTCCAGATTTGAGCTATGCTGTGAATAAACTATCCCAATACATGCATGCTCCCACTACCATTCATTGGCAATTTGTGAAACGTCTTCTCAGTTATCTCTGTGGGACTTTAAATGATGGCCTACAACTCTATCGAGACTCTCCTCTCAGTTTGCATGCCTTCTCCGATCATCTCCACCATCAAGTGAAGCCACACATTCATGCTTACTCTGATGCTGATTGGGGAGGCAACAAAGATGACTTCTCCTCCACAAGTGTGTATATTGTGTATCTTGGACGCAACCCGATATCCTGGAGTTCCCGCAAGCAAAAATCTATCGCACGCTCCTCTACAGAAGCTGAGTATAGAGCTGTGGCCAACACCGCATCGGAGCTCAATTGGCTCACTTATCTCCTCACTGATTTGGATGTTCGATTACCTTCCTGTCCGTTCATTTATTGTGAAAATGTTGGCACTACTCAGCTGTGCTCCAACCCTGTATTCCACTCTCGCATGAAGCATGTCGCCATTGATTTTCACTTCATTCGTGATCAAGTTCAAAATGGCGGTTTGCGTGTAGCCCATGTTTCATCTGCTGATCAGCTGGCGGATGCCCTTACAAAGCCGCTTCCACGCTCAAGATTCTTAGCTCTAAAATCCAAGATTGGACTTTTAAATCGAGGTCCATCTTGAGGGGGCATGTCAGAGGACACTCTAGTCTCCCATGAGACTCGGTCTTACACCGGCTGCTACAACCTGCAACAACATTCCAAGTCTTCCACTTGAACCGGCCATGTACAACTAAACCTAGTGTTAATAGGATCTTTAGAAACCGAACTCTTCAATTCGTGTATATATATATATATATATATATATCAACTTGTATAAACTTAATAAGATTCATCAATCAATTAATCAACTATGTTAGTTATTTTGTGAGAATCTAACAAATTCTCAAATTGTTACGTACATCCACAACTAACATATAATTTTCGAGCATAACCTAATATATTTGCAATTCAAATCACAATACTGGGTTTATATCCCGACAAACAAGAATTGTGCCTCGACACTTACATTTACGCATATTACATATATTTATGTATTAGCTGTTGTTAAGGGTCAAGATAACTTTCTATTTGGACGCTTATTGTTTAGACAAGTTTACGGTTCTTTAAAAGTAAGAACCATTTTAAGACGTAGTTAAAATCATAACATGCTTACTAAACTAATACATAAAATTACACCAGACAAACGTTGTTAAAAATGTTGTCATATTACTAATATCGGAAAAGTTCACAAATGGTATTTGGTAACAAAGAAATACACAATCAGGACGAGATTAACAACCAAAAATATATGATACTAATACTTGGGCAGAGGCATAAAGATCTATACGAAATAAGTGCTTTGATAAAACATTTGATAACGCGATGGTGTTCTAATGATAATACTTTTCATGGTATTGATATAAACAAGACACTTCATATAATCGGGGACTTGTTCGTAGTAAGAACAATCCTATGGATTATTTAGTACTTTATTTTCTTTTTTCTTTTTAAAGTTCACCATAACTTCCTTAATTAGTACGATCTATGGCTCCTAGTCGGTAGTCGAGCCAGAATTTTTGCAGTGAAGAGGCAATTTTTTTTAGGATGAGCAATTAGGCATATAAAATACTTGATGATTTTGGAGGCTGAGAAAAATTAATTGCGGGCTACTTATTTATACCCATCCAAGCCTAGTTGTTATGGAATATCCAAATGGTAGGTAAGAAACCATTTATACCCTTTCGCTAATAAAAGCTAAACTCAATTCATTAGTTTGATAACACAAACTCTCCCTCTTCTCCATCTCCATCTCCATCTTATTCTCCTACTCTTTCTCTTTCTGCTTCTCCCTCTCTCTCTCCTTATCCTTTTTCTTCTCCATCTCCTAGGTTAAAACAACTTCAATGGGTAGAAAAACTAAAGCTTCACGACCAAAAAATCCAGCTATTAGGTCTCAATCGAAGGGAAAGGAAAAGATTATGCACGAAGGACGCAAAATTATTGAAATCGATTCGTCCACTAATTCTGCGATATGACTCTCCATAAATTTCAAAAGGCCCAAATAAGGTAAGGTACATCGAATTTTTAGAGATTTATTGATTAATTTGAATAAATCAGAAAAAAAAATCTAGGGTTTTCTGAAATAATGCATAATCGATAGATATATATTTTTGAAGAACATCATCCATAACGGGTAGATCGAGTGAGATTTTATTTACTGATTATGACCTACATTTTCTTTCTGGATATTTATTTGAAACAATCAGTAGATATAAAATCGGTTTATCTAACGTTTATGCATTATGTTTTTAGATAAACTAGTTTTAGGGCTACACTCTAATCAGTAGTTAGTGATCGTGGTTTATCTACCGATTATGGTTTCTTCAACATATATAATTATGTCAAAATTGATTCATAATCGGTAGTTTAATTGTGAACCCTATTTATCTACCGATTATATATAATCAGAAGCTTATAACGACCCAGACCTACCGGTTGTTAGTAATCACTGATTATTATTTTTTATTTATCTACCGATTAAGTGTCCATTCAGTATTGGAGTAATTTTGATTAATTGGTTATTAGATCTTTATATCGTGCAAGGTTTTGTGATTAAATCTATGAGTAATTGTTTAGCATGTTTGATGTGATTCTTGTCATTTTGGAATAATTTTGTTGGCTATTATCATTAATTAGGTTTTGATTCTTTTCATTTTGGTTGCTCATTTAGGGATGAAAAGGAAAAGGAAAAGGCTATGCCTCCTTCAAAACTTCTTCCCAAAACTCCAATTGAATATTGCGAATTTATAAGTTGGCTAGACGATCCTGAGAAGGACTTTGAATGGACAACTGAAGAAAAAGAAAAAAAAAAGATGATCAAATTCCGAGAATCTTTTTATGAGAAAGCGACTTTAAGTACAAATATCCACCTGAGGAGTTAGAAGAAAAGACTAAGGAGTTAGAAGAAAAAGATGATCATGATCCGAGAACCTTTTTCAAGGAAAACGACTTTGAAGGTGTAATCCCATATTACAATGAAGTTGGTGAGTACATAGGTCCACCTGGGGCATTGGAAGAAAAGGATGATGACAACATGAAGTTGTTAGATGATGAGGCTAAGTAGAAGAGAAGATTTAAAACTGGTGTTAGGAATATGAAAGTATTAAGGAGTGGAAGAATTGGAAGAGCTCGATTTGGTTGATAACTATGGATGTCTATTTTGCTTTATATTCCGTTGTTGGTAGGTGTTTTAAAATATTTTGGACAATATTATGTACTAAGGGATGAACCAATTTCTTTTCTTTAAGTTTAGACAATATTATGTTAACTTTTTAAAGTTTACTTCATTAGTGTGACAGATCGGATTTTTTTTTATTTTTGCTTTCAATGGATCGGGTTTCGATCCATTAGGCCAGCTTCAATTTCCCGATACGTCACTCGAGAAAACGTACTTTTAAATTCTTTGAAACTATTCGATCTTACCAAACAAATGTTCATCGATTTTTCTCAAACTTCTTTATAAGCAGGTAAACATAATCTTTATATATTTTCTTGATTCATCGAATCCTCAAACTGCGTTACATTTTTTGATATCATTTCTAACATTTATCGATACCGGCAGACGATATGAATTACCATATTTGGTAACAATCATCTCTTATAAAACACCAAACTTTTATATTTCAAGGATCATCAAATCCTACATATGATATCCATCGTTCCATTATGAAGATATAATATCTCCTGCCTGAGTAGTCGGATACTAGCCACCGTTACAGCTAATGGTCTTCCGGGTTGCCACTCATAAGTGGGAGCTAGCAGGCCTGACAACACACACCGTTCCAGCGAAGGGTGGGGATGATCAGTCCCGTTGTCCACCACCGTTCCAGCGACGGTCTTCCGGATAACCGCCTGTATGTGAGAGCCCCAGTGGGCCTGGCAATTCACAGTATTAGATCAATCTCAACCGACTATATTTTTCAAATGATATGAACTACTCAAAAGAGTTAGTAGTCATTTCTAGATGGATGGTATGAACTGCCACTATAGGCAATAATCATCCCTTCTCAGATGATATGAATTACCTGGAATGGTAATAATCATCTCTATCACATGTATCAGACGGATGATATGAATTACCTAGTATGATAATAATCATCTCTTATCGCATGTTTTGTACATTTATCAGATGATATGAATTACCTTGGATGGTAATAATCATCTCTCACTAAGTAGTATGAACGACCAGTAATTAGACTGCAACTACATCGAGAAGATTGCAATCATCTCCAAATAAATGGTATGAACTGCCGCGTAGCAACCAACACTTTTAGATGATATGAACAATCTTGTGTTGAACCGCAGAGCGGATGCCTACGTACCCTCTCCGTGGCTCGAAAGGATCAAGCAGGACAATAGTTCGTCTCCTTTGGTTTAGATAGTATGAACTACCCTCTCTGGTAGTAACTATCTCTTATTAAATGATCTAAACTATCATATTTTGATAGAAATCATCTCTCATATAGATTGTATGAACTGCTTGTCGTAGTAGCAACAATCTCTAAGATAGTATGAACTGCTTACCCAAGGCAGTAACTATCTCTAGATGTAGCAGTAAGTTAGATAATATGGATAGTATGAGTTGCATAGCAACAACTATCCCTAGCACATCCCATCACCAACAATCACCTTGGAAACTATCCATTGATGAACAAGATACCATCATCTATGTTTGTACCTGTACCTGCAACTTTAAGTCAACAATAGACTACAATATAGATCATACACAAGAGTGCTTGATATAAATCATCCATTACGTTAATAATAACAATGCTAGAGAGTGTACATTCTAGTTCTCAGTTGTATGCGGAATCGGTATTAAATGATAAAGTATCACTACAATTTTAAAGCTACATAGTACTTATGTAGACATACCATTCCAACATTATAACATAAATTTTCCACCACATAAATGCATGTAAAATACACTAAACCACAAGATTATGTGAGTGATCCTGATGTCCACTGCATATAGATGCTCGCCAAAATTAATAAAACAAAAGCCCACACATAATAAAAAGTGAGTGAAAACAGAGATAACCCTGACAGATGTAGGTTATAAAACATTATACTTTCTTGTCATCTAAATCTACCCAAACACCAAGGAAGCAAGCGTAGACGACGAAAAACCGAAGAAGTAGGTTTTATGTTCCATTAAAAAGTCTAGTACAAGTCTTAGTTTCTCTAGGTTCCAATAACCTTAGACAGCGAATAGATTAATATAAAAAAAACCTTAAATGTACTCAAAGAAATATCTTACAGTAAGAAAATAACAAGATCATTTCACTGCTTCTTGACCATCCAATCATTTAATTGTATATATGGGTGCACATCAACTGAGATGAACATGTTGTACTATATGCGAAATGCATATGAAACATAAATTGGTGTATATATAAGAAACAGACCCAACTCCCCACCTTCATTTACGTATTTTGAAATTTCAGCACAGACATGTCATGTTTGCATTGCGATAATTTCTAAAGTATAAAAGCAAATCATACGTGTGATACCATGCTAGGTAGCTCTCAACACCCTCTACAACTTCTTAGGAGACACCCTGAGCTAGTTCAGACTCTAAAGGATTCAAAAATGCAGGAGAAGATCACCACAGAACCAGGACAAGAACACTTGTTTCAGGAATTCCAGTTTTGAGAGTGTGCGTTCCGAAATTCCTATAGACTTTGTTACATAACAAAATTCAGCAAATAATATCTCATTGGAAACCACATGAGTCCCTCTATCATAGAAATATTAGGAAAATAAATAAGACCATAGATGGTTTGAAATATCCCATGAAACCAGGACAGAAGCACCTGTTTTAGAAATTTTAGTGTTGACTGCCAGTATTTGCAAAGCCATAATTCTCAAACGACAAGTCTAATACCTATCCTTTTTTAAAACATGATAGAGGACTCTTAGATGAACAATTCTCGTGAATTAAAACATCACCATTAAACACATAAAAAGGCCCCAAAATGGCTGCAGAGGATTCCCGTTTTACAAAACAAAGTCATAGTGTATTTAAGGTCCGATTTCCCTGAAGTTTTTACAATAGCTTAATAACAAAGGGTACAACAAAATACTAAAACTTCACATCAAAATAACGGTTCAATAAGGAATTATAAACATTAGAAGCTGACTTCTTACACCATTAACCTTCAGAAATCAGTCGTCATTTACTCACGATTTTGGGTACCTAAATAGATCGGATATTCATGAAATTTATACTGTGAGTATCTTACATTTTAATAAACAACGTATCCAAATTTCAACTACATACGATAAACAGATAATGAGAATCATATTCCTAGGATTTCAGCCCCCAGAATGCAGTTAAATCTCATGCAATATTTGAAGTAGTAAACATGACCTGATCCTCATGAAATTTTTATCGCACTTATATCACACAATGAAGTATTACATGCAAAATGTTCATCACAATCCAACCACTGGATCTAATGAAATCAATAATACAAGAACAGACTTTCTAGGGGTTTACAAGTGAAAAGAGAGAATGAGTAGTTCTCTTAAATACAACATGAATTTGGGTGAAAATACACAAAACCATATTGTTATTGTGAGGGAATAAATTCCAAATTACACGTGTTCAAAAACTATTGGAGAAGTAACGAGTTACGATGGGACGAGAAACACTGAAACAAAACCCTTTGAGAAGTATAGAACAGACATATGAAAATTTGATAAGATTTTAACCTAAAAGCATCGTTGCATGATCGACACGTGGGATGCGGGAAACCAGACACACTGCTTGAAACAGATAGCCTTGCTTCCTAACTGATACCCAAGTTGCGGGAAAGCCTGACACAGTAAAACGAAATTATGAGCATCGATGCATGAGAGACACGTATCATCTTTATAGGTTGCGGAACAAAGAAAATTGAAGCGTGACAAATCACTTTTAAGGGCCACGTGTCATACATGCTGTGACTCTAATAAGATCGCAACGTTCATCCAAATCCAAAAACAACAACTTGAATATAAGTCCGCAAAAGAGTTGTGGGACATCAAGTGAGAAACTAAGAAAAATGAGCAATGCACATGCTAAGTCTTGCGGGAAGCACGATTAAGCCTTGCGGAAAATACAAATAAGTCTTGCGGGATAACACTTTGTTCCAAAGAATGGATAAGAACAAATAGGTGGAAAGGTAAATTGGAGGGACCCATCAAATTGGCTATAAATACCAAGCTCATAAGAAGGAAAAGGGACTGGAAAATCTGGATAAAAATTAGACATAAGAAATAGAATCAGAGCAAGAGTTTAGGTATGAGACTGGTGTAAAATTTTAGTTCAATTGTTCCATGATTAACATGATTATAATTTTATAGTACATCATTCTTCTGTAACTTATGATGATGAGTAATAAAAATGATACAAATCTTTATCACCCGTGGATGTAGACAATTTGATTGTCGAACCACGTTAAATTCTTCAGTCAATTCATTTCTTGTTTTGATTGATTATGATCTTTTAAGTCTTAGTATGAGTTGATTTTATGATAAGATATCAAACTTCACTATGTTTCAAATTTTATTGGTTGTGATCCAAAGACACAAGATTTTTGGTAATCACAATTCGGCGCTAGAAACAGGGAGGTAGTAAAGAATTTATTCTACCTGTTCAAATTTTCATCTTTAAAATCTTGAATCTTGATATGTTAGAAAGCTTTTTTCCTTAAAAAATACAATGATTTAAAGTATTATTGTAAAAACTTTACATATAGTTTTACTCTGAACTAATCAGTTGATGTTTACATAGATTTGGTCATTATGTTCATACACAATATTTTTGTATTTCATACCTCTCATATATGTTAAATTACCTATGTTATTCTTTTAACCATGGATTTGAAAATTTAGCTCAAAAATTTTCACCAAAAGTTGTGTTATGTTTATCTAGTTTTTGATTTTTATGTTTAACTAATTTTTTATTCTTATTAAAACAGTAAAATAGGTTTTGAATTGAATTTTCGAACTTGCTATTGATTTGTCTGCAATTGAACTTTTAAAACCAGAGGTAAATTAAAAAATTATCTAGTTTATGTGTGATATGCTAAATTTTAGTTAGATATTTTCTATCAATCAAATTACTTTATATACTTATTACGAATGTTAAAATCTTTTGAAACACATAACTTATTATCTGAACTCTTTTAGAATATTGATAAAGGGACCTCTACAACAACATAAGATTGAGCCAAGAAGAAATCACAATATTTTAAAAAGGATTACATAAATGGAAACATTGACAAATAGAACCATGCAAGGCAAGATGTTAATATAGGAAATTTGGGGAGTCAGGTAATAGAGATTCCTCAAGAAAGGGAAATGGTGGAAGAATCACAAGGGCCACAACCCATGAATGATCAAGTAAATAATCATGTAAATGAGACACATAATCAATCATCTAAAGAAATATCTCAGAATAGTGTTGACCCCATTCATCAATTAATGGAAGAAATGAATAAGATGCGCAAGGTACAACAGACTTGTGCGGAAAAAATTACATTTTTGACCCGAGAAAACCAAGTGCTCAAACAAAAAGCCCAGCATGACATGGAACCATCTATAACTAGAACACAAGGGCAAGAAGCAAGCTCCAATAGACCCGCAAGAAGAAAATCAAAAGCAAATAAAGATCAAAGAGTGATGGTAGTGGAACCCGTACGTCAGCGGCATGAACCAGATAAATTAGATTTTGATGATTCAGAGTTGCAAAACAACAGATGGCAAAAATATTGTGAGGGCATGGAACAAATGCGAGAAGAAATCAAAATTTTGAAAAATAAAGAAGGAGGACGACTTGAAGAAGTGATAAAAGAAGCCAGAAGAACACCGTTGGCACCACACCTTGCGTATGCGTCAACACCGCATAAGTGCAATCTTCCCATCTTCGAATGCTATGATGGTATAAAGGATCCAACGACTCACCTGAAATACTACAACTGCATCATGGCCCGATGGGAACGAGATGATGTTGTTATGTGTCGGTTTTTTCCGTCAAGCTTGAAAGGGACAGCCTTAACGTGGTATGATAACCTTCCGGAAGGATCAGTGCATTCTTACGCGCAATTGACCCGCAAGTTCCTAGAGATATATATGTATAATAAACCCGAAGACGCAGGAGATCCTTGGACAGAGGACTCCGAGACTATACGGATCGATGGCACACGATCTGTCAAGCAGTAGGCGATGTAACTCTAGAAATTGCTATTAACTGCTACAAATGGGGGATAGCCAACCGAGAAAGCCCACTCTTTGTTGATATTCATGATAAAAATCCGAAAACCGCAGGGGACCTCAGGGATATTATTGAAAAATATGCAAAATTACATGATATTCAAAAGCAGCATCCGAGAATAATATCCCAACATCAGAGGGATACCAACTGGGCAAATTTTGTAGAACCATCAACAAGTTCCGGAAAGAGGGTTGCGGAAGAAAATCCCGACATTGAATCAAAACGAGGTATGACAGATGATGGAAGAAAATTTATCCGCGAATTTGAGGAGAAAGTTTTCACTAAACTTAACACCCCTTACCCACAAATTTTAAATGCAATAAATAACATGCAATATTTTTATTGGCCATGGACAAAAGGAAAACAGCCTTCACACACAGTGAATTCGAAGGAGTGTTATGAATTTCATTTCTATCAGGGCCACTCCACAAACTGATGCAGAAATTTGAAGATGTTAGTTCAAAAATTGATTGATATGGGGGACCTCAAAGAATTTATTTATTTGGTCGATCCTCCACCAAGACACAATATGAGAAAAACAGTAAATATTCCACAAAATGATCAAACTATTAATATGATTTCCTATTCTGAATCGGGTCAATCATCTATGAGTGTAGCTATTGATAAAAAGTTGCATAAAAGAGTTCACAATAACGAAGTATTCAAAGATTCAGGAAGAGTTACTGAATCATGGGAAGAATGGATGGTTCCCCGCTAACTTTCTCAGCGGATGACGTTGATCAGAAGATTGAAACGCACAATGATCCGTTGGTGCTTACTCTACAAGTATCAGGATGTAATGTCAAGAAAATTCTTATGGATAGGGGCAGTTCTCTTAATGTATTATTTTATGATACCTTTCAGAAAATGGGATTAAAAGATGATCAGCTTACACCATCTTGCTACATAATCTATTAGTTTAATGGGATAGCCTTAAAACAAAAAGGGGAAATTTTACTTGATATTATGGCTGGACTGATCAATATTCTGACTAAATTTAGTGTAGTGGAGGCTCCATCTCCATATAACACCATCATTGGTAGACAATGGGTTCATCAGTTGAAAGGGGTAACTTCAACATATCACCAATACTTGCGATTCCCGACGCCGCAAAGGAAGATGGAGATAAAAGGAGATCAGAATGTAGCAAAATCTTGTGTTCTTGCAGAAATCCTCATGAATGAAGAATGGGTACAACAGCAACAAAATAGGAAAAAAGAAAGAAAGATGAAGGCTAAAGAAGAATCCCTAAACCAATATTTGATTAAGACAGTGGGAAGTGGGGTAGAAAAAGAGACAAATAAAAGTATTTCGATGGAGGAAAGCATTCCGAAAGTTGATGAGGGTAGTCTTCCAGCATATAAATTAAAGGGGACTCCCACATTTTTAGGAGCTCCCAAATCAACTTTTACATCAATTGAAGAAACTATGAATATCAACATAGGAACAGAAGATCTCCCAAGAATGATTAAGATCTGGAACACTGATGGAACAGAAAGGGAATTTGATTTGGTCATTCTACTTAGAGTTTATGTGGATATTTTTACATGGAAGATGGAGGACATGCTAGGCCTCGATCCAACCATTGTTCGACATGAGTTGCATATACATCCGGGTACTATAACTTTTCGGCACCGCATACGCAAAGTAGCACCCGGATATCATTTGTCAGTTGAAAAAGAGTTAAAAAAGCTCATGGATGCAGGGTTTATTCGAGAGGTGCGATACCCAACTTGGATTTTAAACATGGTGATTGTACCAAAAAAGAATGGGGGAGTAAGAATTTGCATAGACTTCACCAACTTAAACAAGGCATGCCCAAAGGATAGTTATCCGCTTCCCAGCATTGATCAGTTGGTGGACGTTGTTGAAGGACATGAAGATTTATCCTTCATGGACGGTCATTCAGGGTATAATCATCTTGCTCTAGCTGAAGAAGACCAAGAACACACTGCATTTTTCACTCCACACGGTTTGTACTGCTACACCAGAATGCCATTTGGGATAAGAAATGCAGGAGCAACTTATCAGCGGTTGGTAGACGCAATTTTTAAACCATAGATAGGCCGCACCCTTGAAGTCAATGTAGATGACATGTTGATAAAGAGTAAACTTTCAAAGGATCATTTACAAGACTTGAGAAATATTTGAGGCTTTACGAAAATTCAGAATGAAAGTCAATCCAGATAAACGCATTTTTGGGGTTACGTCAGGAAAATTTTTGGGGTATTTGGTTACCAAAAAAGGGATTGAAGTTGATCCGGAAAAGTTCAGGCAATTGTTGATATGCCATCTCCAAGGAATGTTAAAGAAGTACAGAAATTAAATGGTTGTTTGGCCGCACTCAGCAGATTCATTGCTAGATCATCGGACAAATGTAAGCCCTTTTTTGACACCTTGAGAAAGAAAAATAAATTTGTATGGAACGAGAATTGTGAGCAAGCCTTCCAAAATATTTAAGCTTATCTCGCCACATTACCTGCACTACAAAAGCCATAACCTGAAGAAGTGCTCGCGCTGTAGATAGCCGCAATAGAAGATGTTATAAGTGTGGTATTGGTACGAAAAAATGAAAAAGTAGAAAAACCAGTGTATTACATCAGCAAAACTCTTAACCTTGCAGAAAGAAACTATACCAAAATTGAACAATTAATAATAGCATGGTTTTTGCTACCCAGAAATTACGTACGTATTTTCTGACACATTATGTGCGGGTACCAAGCAAAGCTCCGCTAGAATATGTACTGAAACATGTGGGAAAAGTAGGGAGAATAGAAAAATGGAATGCACAACTGGAACAATTCCATATCTTATTTGAAATACAAACTGCACAAAAGTCGCAAGTCTTGGCATATTTCCTTGCGGATTTACCATTAAATGATGATTTTGAAATCCAAGGTTTGCCCGGAATAGAAGATGATGATTCCCAAGATATTCTAAGTTCTTTAAATTCCCGCAGATGGGAAGTATTTGTTGATGTGGCACGGAATAAAAAAGGTGCGGGAATTGGAATTGTGATTACAACTCCTACAGGAGAGCGAATGGTACATGCGTTTTGACTTGAGTTCGGCGAACATACAAATAACATAGTGGAGTATGAGGCTGTGGTTCATGCTCTTCGGCTCATCATTGAATTGAGAATATGCGATGTGCGCTCACAAGTGATTCACAATTGAAAATTCGGCAGGTTGAATTAAAATATCAAGCGCTTGATGAAGATTTGATAGAATACAAGAATCTGGTACAAAAGTTGGGGTCTCAAATTCCAAATATAATCTTTCGACATTTATCCAGAGATAAAAATTGCCATGCCGATAAATTAGCATTTATTTCTTCAATGATAAAAGATCAGAATACATCAGTAGTCAAGATTGGGCACATTTATGAGCCGTCAATCAAGTTGTGGGCAGTCGAAAACATGGAAGAAGTTGGGGAAGATATTGAAGATGCAACTTTTAAAGATGATACAAATTTTCCATAAAAATCAGAAAATAAATTATCCGAAAAATACTAGAGGATTTCAATACATCAATACTTGCAAAATGGGATTTTGCCTGCAAACACTAAAGAGGCAAGCAAGGTGCAATCAAAATCTGTGAATTATCAGTTGCGGGATAAAATTCTGTACCGCGGATCCTTTTTGGGACCGTTACTTCGATATTTATCACAAGAAGAAAGACAGTGAATTTTGAAAGATATACATTATGGAGATGCGGGAAATCATAGTGGAAGACGATCACTTGCATTAAAAGCAAAAATGCAAGGATATTACTAGCTATTTATGCATAAAGATGCATAAAATATAGTATAAAGTTGTGAAGAATGTCAGCTCTATGCGAAAAGGATCAAAGCTCCCACAACAGAACTTAATTCCGTACTCACCCCTGGCCATTTGCAAAATGGGGGATAGACATTGTTGGTCCATTATTGGAAGGTACTCACAAAAGAAAATATTTGATTGTAGCCACGGACTATTTCACTAAATGGGTTGAGGCCAAAGCTCTTGCACATATTAGAGATACGTATGTTTTCAAATTTTTATTTGAGAATATAATTTTTAGATTTGGAATTCCGGTAGCCATAGTTTCGGATAATGGACATCAGTTACAAGGGAAAAATATCGATACGCTTTTCGAAGCATTTAATATCCAAAAAAACAAGTCCACTCCGCTTTATCCACAAAGCAATGGACAAGCCGAAGCAACGAATAAAACAATTGCCATGAATCTGAAGAAAACTCTTGATGGCCATCATAAACGATGGTGTGAACAACTCATAATACATTATGGGCATGTCGCACAACAAGAAGATAATCCACTGGAGAGTCACCATTTCTTCTTACTTATGGAGCAGAAGCAGTTATTCCAACGGAAGTCATTTTACCCACAACAAGAACAAAAGCATGGGAGAAAAACTTGAACTCAGACCTAATGCTTGAAAAGTTGGATGACTTAGAAGAAAGAAGAGAAGTTACACTTCAAAAAATGGAAAATTATCAAAGAAGATTGGAAAGAGAATACAATAAAAAAGTGAAGTTGCGGAACTTTGTGGAAGGACAATACGTTCTACGGCAAATCCCGGATTACCAAAGGGATAAAAAAGCAGGAAAGTTTGCACCTACATGGGGAGGACCTTACATTATAAAAGATATTGCGGGACAAGAATCATACCATTTTCGGAATATGAATGGAGAAATCTTACACATCCTTGGAACACACAATATCTCAAACCATATTACCCATGACCAACAATGCAAATCGTACAATAATTTGCGCTCATAATAGGTAAAGTAGATCAAATGCAATCTCTCTAGAAAATCCATATGAATGTCTATGACTATTGGATTTTTCGCCACAGAGACACCTAACATGACATTAATTATTGTATTAGGTACTCTCCAATTCAGGAAGTGTTCACAACCAGCAATGCAATTATACAATAATTTGCCTTCATACTAGGTAAAACAACAGAATGTAATCTCTCTAGAAAGTCCATGTAAATGTTTATGAGTGTATGACTATTGGATCTTTCGCTACAGAGATGCCTAACATGACATTAATTATTGTAACAATTACTCTCCATTTCAGGAGATGCTATACGGACTGCATCCTAATTTCCTCCTGGTCAGAGAGAAATTAAATATGCGCCGCAGCCTTCAAAGTAACTCAAGGTACAAATTTTCCTTGCGGTTAATCAATTCACACTCATTCAATGCACTAACAATTAATATATATATTCATAAATTGTTTTACATGGATAAAAATATAAAGCAAAATGAGAGTGCAAATACAATTTGGAATCAAGAAAGAATAAAGCAACAGCAAAGAAAACTAAGGTGCGGGAAGATCTGCTTCAAAAGAAGGATTATCCGGGACATCTTTGCGCTTGTAAATCCTTGAAAAACCATCGGCTTATACTTTTTCAAGAGTATTGTTAATTGCCTTTGCAATTAAAACTCGAGTTTCGGCTCTTAACCAAGAAATATAAGCTTTTCTGTTTTCAAGCTCTTTCTTGTACCAATTTACTTCAGCTTCGGAACTTTGAACTTTTGTTTTCCAAATATTATCTTCCCTCTCTCTGAGGATAAGTCCCGAACAAAGCTTTCATTTTTTAGGCTTTCATGCATCAATTTATCCTCTGCTCCTTTAAGTCAAGAGGATAAAAGCTCCAGCTGAGCGTGCGCTTCATTAGCCTTGGTAGAGGCAAGCTCTAGTTGAGTTTGCGCTTCATTAGCCTTGATAGAAGCCATCTCCAGTTGCTTGTTGAGTTCTTCCATCCTAATATTTGTAGCACCAAGTTCCCCTTCAGCCTTGGCATCTCTTGCGGCTGCATTTTTAAACTTTTCTTCAAAACCTGAAACAAAAAGCAACAGGTTAATCAATATGGGAATAATATTAAACTTCAAATATGCGGTAAAATAGGATACCTATTTCGAGGGATTCAAACTCTGCTAATTCAAGAGCCATTGCATCTTTAGCAACATCAAGAAAATCATATTCTCCCGAAAGCTTATCATAATTTGCAGTGAGTTGTTGAAGACTTTGGCGACATTGATTAAGCTCTGCTTCATTATTCCGCAACTGATTCAACTTAGATGTACACTTTCCTACACTCTCTATGCAAACGGAAAATGTCACTCTCACGATGAAGAACGAAATCAGATAAATTATGGATTCTCACTTGAGCATCCGCAAGGGCTTTTCCTTTAGCATGAGGTTATGAAACTAAGTTATCTAGGTCTTTAATGAGCTGAGTTATGTACGAAGAAAGATGAGCATTGTGATACGATCTGGAACGAGAGAATCCCACAAGGATATTCTGACGTTCTACACAAAGTTTGCGGTTCTCTTCTTCCAATCTATCAGATCGTGCCCGTGCCTCAAGAACGCAATCTTTAGTCCACGATAAAGTATCATCAAACTCCACTTTCTTGCGGATTTTCTCCCCAAATAAAAGTCGATGCTTCGATTCCAATTCATCGTACTTCAGTGTGACCGAATCATGACTATCAACAAGGTCGTTAAATCTTGTCTTGATCTCCATATTCTCATTGTTACTCACTACATGATCTCTCAACTGCGTATTTCTACGCCGCATTCTAGATATAAGTTTTAAATCCCCCGCTGATCCCATAAAATAATTCAGAAACATGTAAAATAAAATAAGAAAAAACAACAAGAGGAAAAGTATAAAACCTTGATTTTAAAGATTCAGCAGTTGTTGACGAAGCGCCATTTTGTTGCTTCAAACCCATAGCTTCTTCCTCTACAGACCTAAGATATCCATTTTCTTAGATCGTGCCTTGAAAAATTTGTAAGTCAAGTGCGAAGCATTTTATCCCCGGGCAAGCTGCAATTTGCAGGATTAAAGTTATAAATGGATCAAAATAAAATTCAAGGTTATTAAAACAATAAAAATACCTGCAAGAGAGCTTGTTGCGGGAAAGAATATACTTCACCATCCGCAAGCGCAACTGCATCTGCAAGAGAAGAAGGTTGATTTATGAGGAAGGTGGGGTCGATGGGATGACCTTGGTGATAGACACATTCTTTTGTCTGATTTGATCTCAATTATATGTATTGTTGGTACTCGATTTTGTATTTATTATGGTTTTTTATTTCTTTGTAGGTGTTTTTGGAGAAATGTTAAAGGCACCTTCACATTGGATTAAGGCACCCACTTTTTGGATAAGGGCAACCACACCCAACATTTTGAACTCAACTTTGGGCGAGAAGAAAATTTTTTCTTCACGTACAGGAATAGGAAACTTCACGGGATTTGGAAACAAGTTTTTTTTGGAAATCTTCTCAAGCTCTATTAGGAAAGAGTTTATTATAAGTATCATTCGCATAATAGAATCGATAAAGAGAGAAAGAAGCGAAATCAGGAAAAAAATTAAATGATACGCTTGCCCCGAAATGACCTGGCCCAATAGGGAAATCCCAATTCGTTGGACCTTTCGATACAATCAAATAGATTGCCAGAAGGGCGCCATATTCTAGGAGCCCAAACTATGTGATTAAATAAATCCTCCTCTATCTGTTCCGGGTCGAGGGCTCCTTCTTCAAACTCCGACTCATTTTTTTCATATAGAAATCTCTGATCAACAAAAGAACAAGATCCATTTTGCATCATATCTAAGGGATTTCTTGGTTCGGACCGAAGAAGCAATGTCACTCGATCATTATCAAATGTTTTTTTTTGGAATATTTTCTTCGGTGAATCAACCGAGAATTAAAGGGAAGTTTGAAGAGATTTAGGGTTATGGTAGTATAAATAGAAGACGATAGAAGATTTTGGAGGGGGGAGAGACAATTGGGAGACGATTAAGAGAGATTGCAGAGATCAGGAAGAGCTACACATAGAAGAAAAAATTCTGCTGGTGCTGCCATTGAAGAAGAACACGAAGAACAAACTGCAGACACGAAGTGTCGTTGACAGTGTCATAAAATCCGTTCTTTTTCCAACAACGACAGAAAACCGTACTTCTTTGCCATACTCTTTTAATCTCTTCTGTAACGGACAGAACTACTCATTGTAACGTTTATAAGCGTATCAAAATTCTTGTGAGCGTTTCTATTACCATTGTAAGCACTTTTTGAGCAATGAAAGATTATTTTGAGGGTTTTTCCATTACAATGAGAAGCTAAACTTCATCTCTGAGGCGACGGAGGAAGCTAATTACCAACGATTATGTGGTAACTTATTTTATGCAATTTATTTATGATTAATTGCCTTGGTTAAAAATTGATTTAAAAGATTTTTGGTCAACAATTGTGATTCCGTTAAATGGTACATGCTTTGGCTTAGGTTTTAGATGTTCCATGCTTTTGCTATACAGTTGTTATTTCGAAAATCTATTTTTGCAATGATTTAGAATCAAATTAAAATGTTTGAATTGCATAATTAAACTTAATCACTTTAAAATTGGAAAATAGTGGAATCCTAGACTCAGTCTTCTCTCAAATTTATTAAAATTTTTTTGAGTTTTCATATTTTTAGCTTTAGAAATTAGATTTAAAAAACAACTCTGCACAAGTCTCAACGAACTTTATTTACCACTATTAAAACTACATCACTTGGCATTTTAGCCAGGCATCCTTCATTGTATCATACGGTGCAGACTGCATGTATTCTCGCAAGTTAGCAACCCCAGGACTATCTGATACCACCGGCGGAGAATCACACGGGACAGATTATAGTTCCTTTGTTAAAAACCATTAAAAGGCTTCCTCCTCCTCGTTTATAAGATTCGAATCTTCCGCAATACTTTTGCCTTTATCCTTCTGCGGGATTTCTACATTTATTTGCGCTGTATCAATGGCATCCACGCTTGCAACGCTAGCCATGGTAGGAGCAGTTCCTACCATAACGTTTGCGGATTCACCATCCAATGCCCTAGTATCCGTTGGCTCGTCTGATACTGCAGCATGTGCTCGCACATCCACTTCTGCTGAAGCATTTCCAAGATCACCTTGAATGAGGCGATCCTATTTATCAGTTGAATCATCTTCACTTGTTGCAGCTTCAAGTGGCTCATCAATGAATAAGAGAAAGAATTGAAGAAGTAAAGAAGAATCAGGAACAACAGTTTGGTGCGAAAAATTGACCCCAGCATCTGAAGTTTCCGCCACAGCACCAACTTGTTCCGCAGATTCATAATTTTTTATTTGAAGTGGAATGGTTTGCTCTTCTTCATGTCTTTCTGTAGCGGAGCTTCCCTCACCTCTCAAGATTGGACGATGAAGGGGAGAATCTCGAATTTCTCCCTCTTCCCTGTCAATGGAAGCCCGGGGTGTACCCTTAGCCTTCTTCCGACCCTATTAATGAACCGCAAGAATTCATTAAATAAGATTCATAAGGATTATTAGAATTCATTAGATTAAACAATAACTTTTTTGCGGGGGTTGCGGCTTTGCGCTTCACTCCCACGTCACCTTTTACGCTCTCATCAGCTTGCGGCTATAAAAAAGAAGAAATTTTAACCACCAAAGAGAAATTTTAACCATTAAGCAATATATAAAGTATGATATAAAAATACAGAGGGAAATTTTACGTACCACAGTAACAAGTGGAAAATTAAAACCATTAAAATTTAACCGCCAAGGGAAGTAACCATCAAAACGCGTAAGAAGATTGTAAACCACGTTATCTTGGATGAACCCGAAGACCCATGGACCTTCGATGACCAGAGGAGTGCGGTACAATTTAAAATCGAGATCCTCGCGGATTTTTTCCTTTAAAGGAACCTACGTCCCTGGAATGAACTTCAACTTAGAATTGTCAATTTTCGATAGCAAGCGGAATCCTTCACCACCTCTGCGGCCTAGACCAACACTCCATTTCTTGTAATTCTTTGCGGCAATGTTATCCGCATATGTAGCATGGAAGTTTTCAACTGTGTAATGTTTACGTTCCGCAGGGTTAGGAATGTAACAGGTGAAGTTGGTTTTTCCCTGGCTTCGCATGCTACATTCATCCATCATGCACCACCAATTTCCATTATATTGAGTAATGGATCGAGCTAGACCATGTTGGGATTTGTTACGGGTCGCGAGAACTTCGAATTGGAAAGGATTCTCACTGTGGTACAAAGGAAGTTGTAATCCCGCATTTAATGCTCCCGTAGGAATTAATAGCTTGTTGTTTCTGTAATCAAACCCTTCCATCATTTCCATTGAAATTTCATCTTCAGCCTGATCATAGAAGGAAACTTTGAACCGGCGAAGATGATGCTTCCTTTTGAATTCCTCAAGGTTCACTGACCTAAAGCTACAGCTTTCATGAAACCGCTTAGATTTAGGGGTAGGATTACTGACCGCAACAGGGAAACTTGCGGGTCTTATCAAATCAGAAGGATGACCTCTCGACACAGGGTAGCGAGATGAATTCCTAATTAAGGGATGATCATCTTGATGAGAAGCATCACCAGTGACTTTACCATCATATCTTCCAACCATGATAAATTTTTATCTGCATAAGAAAACGAGAAAAGATAAATACAACATGAACAAAAATAAGAACAAAACAGGAAAGTTACAAGGCATAAGAACAACAAGATGGACAATCAATCAAAATACAGACCAACAGATAAATTTTTGACCAAGAAAAAGAAAAAATCATGATAAAGCAATCAAACTTCAGAACAAAAGTATCATCATTATCATTTACCCCAAAAAATAATAAGCCTATAGACAAGAACATCATCAGTATCATCATCATCACTGATTACTCTAAAAGGATTTAGTAAAAAGGATGAACAAATACATGAAAGAAAAAGTCAAGAGGATTACCTGTAATGAAGCAAAAGACAGAAGAAAATCTAATAATTGAGTGAAAAGGAAACTTGATCCCGATGCAAAAGTGCTTGATCACAAAAGTTTGGGAGAATGAAAAGACGTTGAAAAATCTTTGAAAAGCTCAGAAGAATAAAAAGCACAAAAACTTTAAGAAGAAGAAGACAAATGATATAAAGAATGGAATGAGGGATATGACTAACATTAAATAGGAGAAAGCTAAAACGGACGAACCGTCGAAAAACTAAAAAAGAGAGAAACTTTATCAGAGATTTAATTACCTCGAAACCGCCAACTGACAAAAACGTGGGAAAAGACGTTACTGCTAGCGAAAAAACGGAAGAAAGTGAAACTAAGCATGGAAAGAGAAATTATTACAGGTGTGAAAATCAAAAAGGTAATAATTATTTTTCCTTTTTTAAATTTTTGCCATGTGTGGAAATTTGAAAGAAAAAAGGGGGCAAATTGTGAGGGAATAAATTCTAAACTACACGTGTTCAAAAACTATTGGAGAAGTAACGAGTTACGATGGGACGAGAAACACTGAAACAAAACCCTTTGAGAAGTACAGAACAGACATCTGAAAATTCAATAAGATTTGAACCTAAATGCATCGTTGCATGATCGACACGTGGGTTGCGGGAAACAAGACACACTGCTCGAAACAAATAGCCTTGCTGCCTGACTGACACCCAAGTTGCGGGAAAGCCTGACACATTAAAAGGAAATGATGAGCATCGATGCATGAGAGACACGTATCAGCTTTATAGGTTTCGGAACAAAGAAAACTGAAGCGTGACAAATCACTTTTAAGGGCCACGTGTCAGACATGTTGTGACTCTAATAAGATCGCAACGTTCATCCAAATCCACAAACAACAACTTGAATATAAGTCCTCAAAAGAGTTGTGGGACATCAAGTGAGAAACTAAGAAAAATGAGCAATGCACATGCTAAGTCTTGCGGGAAGCACGATCAAGCCTTGCGGAAAATACAAATAAGTCTTGCGGGATAACACTTTGTTCCAGAGAATGGATAAGAACAAATAGGTGGAAAGGTAAATTGGAGGGACTCATCAAATTGGATATAAATACCAAGCTCATAAGCTGGAAAAAGGACTGGAAAATCTGGAGAAAAATTGGAAATAAGACATAAAATCAGAGCAAGAGTTTAGGTATGAGACTGGTGTAAAATTTTAGTTCAATTGTTCCATGATTAACATGATTATAATTTTATAGTATATCATTCTTTTGTAACTTATGATGATGAGTAATAAAAATGATACAAATCTTTATCACTCGTGGATGTAGACAATTTGATTGTCGAACCACGTTAAATTCTTGAGTCAATTCATTTCTTGTTCTGATTGATTATCATCTTCTAAGTCTTAATATGAGTTGATTTTATGATAAGATATCAAACTTTACTATGTTTCTAATTTTATTGGTTGTGATCCAAAGACACAAGATTTTTGGTAATCACAGTTATATTACATGAATTGAATTTTAATGAATGAGCCATGAAAATCCTCAAAGTTCATAAGAAGCCTAATTCTCAGATTTTCTACTAAGAATGAAATCAAATCCAAATCATCATCAACCAACTTTAAACGAAATCATAGAGTAAAATTCCCTTACCTTTGCTTGTAAACCAACTCCATAGCTTGACATTAACAACTCCCTTGCTTTTTTTCTAGCCCTAAATAACTCAGAAATTAAAACCCAAATACTAAAAATCAAGCCGAATTTGATTATGATTCAAAGAGATTGATCCTAAGCCGTGAAAGATTGAGATAATAAGAAGAAGCTGAAGATTTGTTGTGTCTGATAGAGAAATGGTTGGAATTTAATAAGGTGTATCTCTCAATATCTCTTCTCTTTCCCTGGAAACTCGAATCAAAAGACAACCCAACTCTTCTAACCGCTCATGCACAATGAAACATTCAAAATTTTAGCCATTCACTGCCAAGAATCAACGAAAATAGCTGGTATTCTCTACATCTATTTTTCCGTGTACACCTTGCCTAAAGCCAAACCAAACTCCTACCAAATTCATATCCAACCACAACCCCTTCTTTGCCTCTCCAAACAGAACTTCAACTGCACTCAAACCCTCTCCATTGATTTCCAACATCAATGGTAGCTACAACATATTTCTACTGATTTTCTTTAGCTATTATCAATCTAACTCATTCATCACCTATTCATATGTGCATCATAAACAAAAAATTTCTTTAGCTCGAGAACTTGTAAACAAATTCAGTAGCTGTAGCAGGACTCTATGAGGGACGGGAACAATAGTGTCCTCACCACGAAGAAGGGATTTGTCTTTAGAAGAGTTGGTTTTACCCAGAAAATGACAAAAGTAACCCTAGCTCATGTCATACCACTTGTCAAACATGCTACATTCCAGTGTTTCCATAGCATATATTATTCATGCACCTTAATACTGTGAAGGGATAACCTAAGAGTGTTAAAGGTCCTTGAGTATTGGAATTCAGGCACTCTAAGGGTTTGGATAAGGCAGTCTCTCTATTTAGGCACCAAGACTTATTATAGAAGCAACCTAGAAATACTTGAATATTAGAGTTGTATGCATTCTAAGAGTAGAATTCAAATAATGAGTTTAATTAAACCCGAGAAAAATATTTAGGGTCTCACAATTAGCATCTTGCATTTTAGCTCACCTCAATTGCTAGCATACTTTAGAAAATATAAGACCCCTCACATGAAACAGGATCAACCGCAGTCCGCATCAACGATCTCCTAAAAAAAAAACAAGGTAGCCTACTATAATCGGTAGTTCATGGCTATCACTTTCAACCGATTATGGAAAAACCAGAGGTTTTTTTTTAACCAAAATACCGATTTGAACCACAAACTAGTCAGGTTTCTGGACCTGAAAATCAGTATAATCGGTAGATACATTTTGTTATTTTCTTCCCATTATGACTGTAGAAAAATTAAAAAAAGTACAAGGTTGAGAAATTTATATTTGAGGCTACTATGAAAAATGATTTGCCTAAACTACTTATTGTGATATTAGCAAAATTATAAATTTTCAAAATTTGGAAAAATTTATTTTTTGGGGCTACTCTTACAATCGACAGATAAGAGATCCCAGGAAACTACCGATTATAATAATACATAATCGAAATTGGGAAGAAAACAGTAGGAGCATATATTACAGTCGGTAGATATTTAAGTTCACTTAACTATCGATTATGGAAGAACAAAAAAATCGAAAAATTGGGAAGAATTTCAATTTGGGGCTTAGTCGATGTAATCTGTAGTAATTGATCTAATCGAAACTACCGATTGTACTGAATTATTGGCCTGTATGTATAATCAGTAGATAATGTACTCTATTATCTACCAATTATGGGAAGTCAACAACGTTAAATCAATGCAAAATGGAGTTTTTTGCTAACGATCATATAAATACGCATACGAAGTGGGGTTTTGAGTTTCTTAATGCAATACATGTTTGTTTGATGCATTATTATCTACAATTTGATGTGATTCTTCATTTTCACAATTTAAATCACCAATACCTAATTTTGTTTCAATGGTTTCTTAACTTCTTCTTCTTCTCTAACACTAACTATATAATCAAATTAAACAACTAATTAATCAAAATGAACACTAATTAACCAAAGGTAGATTAGCCATTATATAAAATATGTGATAGGGGGGTGATGGGAAATTACTTCCTAATGATATTGTTTTGTCTTATCAGTAACCCCGAATTAGTTCTCTTCGGCCCCCAAAATTGCCAGGATAAAGGCTCGGTTTGGTAAAAAAAAATAATCAAAAAGCACAAAGCACTTTCAAAACATATATATAGTTATAATTTTTTATATTGGTGTTTGGTAAACTTTTTATATAAAACACTTCCAAGATTCCCCAACTTTTAAAAGTTGGGGAGGAGGAGCTTTTAAAATTTTAAAAGCAGAACTTGTGGTCCCACATAATTTTCATATATGATTTTTTTTATCCCTATTTTATTTATAAATGATAAAATTTACCCTTAGATCTATATACTATTAAGTTTTACTCCATATATTTTATTTTTTAAATATTGTTCTTTTTTATTTTTAAACTATATTTTATATACCATTTCAATGAATTTTTTTAATTTATCACTAACTAAAATAAGGATAAATAGTAAATAAAAATAATCTTAGTTTGATTTTGAATGTTTATTAGGGGATACCTCCACAAATTGGGAGATACCAAATAAAATAAAATAGGATCATTTTTGAAGTAAAATTCAATAACCTCTTATCCATATATTTTTGTAATGACTAAACTACCCTTGTACTTTTAATTTATTATTTTATTTATTTATCTATTTTAAAAAATATATTATTTTTTTTTAAGAAAATAAATATTATTTTTAAAAAAGTAACAGTTACTTAGATAAAATATGAAAGGGATAACTTTGTCTTTTATGCTTTTAAGACATCCCTTATCAATATACCTAGGTTGGCCCAATCGAAAGTATCCCCCAATTTGTGAGGGTATTCCCCAATTAAATGTTCTTGTTTTTTTATTTGAAAATTATATATATAGTAAGTAATTAACAAAAATAATATTTTTAACAATAAAAAAATAATACTCCCTCCGTTTCAGGAAAAGAGTTACTTTCTCTTTAAATTTTTGTTCCAACAAAAGAGTTACTTTCATTTTCAATATAACAAACTTTCAAAACTACCCTTATTATTTTAAGAAATGTTATTATTCTCATTATAAAGATATATGTAGTATTAAACTTTTTGTTAGGGTAAATTTGGAAATAAATTACAAAAGTTATTCTCTCTTATCTAAATTTAATATTATATAAATTTTTAAAAGTCATAAATTTAATTATTTTTAAAGCCGATGAACTTGAATAAAACTATTATAAGAGATATATCTGTTTTTGTCATTTTCTACAACAATAATAGTTGAACCTGATATTTTACCAAACATACAACTGGTTTTTTTACGCAGCACAGCACAACAACGTATAATAGAAAAACGCTTTTATAAAACTCACAGCAATAGCAAACTAGCCTTTTTTTGAGGGGACCCTTAAATGATTAGACCATATACCATTTGATAACAAGGGGTGTCCTAATTCCTAGTAAATGACTAAGTTATCCCTGTATTATTAACCTAATTTAATCCCAAATTAAGATAATAATCCACCTTTATAACTAAACCTAAATCTAATCCAAAATAAAATTATCAAAAACCTAACCTCAGAATTTTTTGTTTTCAAATTCTCTTCTTCCCTCTTCCCTATATATTTCTCGTCGTTGATTAATCTCTTCCCAAAATGACTTGTTTTAAGAAGTACATTAGAATGTATTTTCGACATACCCTTTAATTTTCAAAGGTTTTAATTGATAAATCTAGTAAAGATCATCAAAACAGGGGTTTAAAAAGGAGTTGCAGACCAAAATTCTATTAGGAAATTGACCAAAAAAAACCAAACTATCTAATCGAACTTTTAGCTCTGGAGAAAACAAAAATAGTTGGGTTAGAAATTATTGATTTTTGTCCTAACCAAACTTTTAGGTTGAAGAAGACTTAGTTTAGTCTAACCGAACTTCTTACTGTGTTTCAGCTAAATATTACTCCCTCCGTTTCAGGAAAAGATTTACTTTTTCTGTTTGTACAATTGTTAAGGCAAGATGAGAGAGAATAACTTTTGAAATTTATTTCCAGATTTATCCTAACAAAAAGTTTAATATTACATATATCTTTTTAATGAGAATAATAACATTTCATAAAATAATAAAGGTAGTTTTAAAAGTTTATTATATTAAAAATGAAAGTAACTTTTTTGTTGGAACAAAAATTTAAAGAGAGAGTAACTCTTTTTCTGAAACGGGGGGAGTATTAGCAAACCGAACTTATGGGTTCACTCAGACCGTTATTCTCAAATCCACTCAGACCCTGATGACACGGTACATCATATCTTTATAAAACTTCTTGCATTAGAGAATGGATATTGCAAATGTTGGATGATTATTTCCGAACCAGCATAACAATTATAGTGTCATCAAGGAAACTTCAAAGCTCCAGTCACCAGTGGAAGAGTATAGTCCTTCAACAGAAATCTGCTATACAATTACAAAAATTAAAGTATGAAAATATGGTGAAATCGGCGAAGCTTAGTGGAGTGGAGATGTTTGAATAATAGTATGTATGAGTTAGCCTCCAATCCAATCTAATCTTGAATTAAACATCGCAACCCAATCACATGAAGCAATAGAAGAAGTATAAAAAATTAAAGTCAGCACTAGCTAGGTGAAATGGATAGTATGTGATTATTAGGAATGAAGAATGATGAAAAGAAAAGCAGAAGGGAATATGATGTTAGCACATATTGTAATTGATTCAAACTTTAATCAGAAAGTCAAATTAAAAGGGTTAAGATTGGATAGACTTGGTAGATTCATAAGCAAAATTCACAAAGATATATACCTGGAGCTGGTGATCTCAAAGTCCCAGTGAGAATCCAATCCAATCCAATCCAATCAAAACAAATGAATACAAGAGGAGTCAAACTGAACCTCTGAGAGAGATAAGAAAACACTAATTAATTGCTTGGAAAATGAGAAATTTTTGTTTGTTATTTTGGGAGAAAAACAAAATTTTTGGTTATCCCAAAGAAAAGATCCCATCCGAATTCGGTGTTCGGCTAATTAGATTTTTTTTTATTGCCGAACTTTTCGATGTATCTCTTATTTTGCATCATTTTTAGCCGAACTTTGATTTTATAAGTTGAATTCATTATTTTCAGAGCCGAATTTACTATTTTTCTATCTAAACTTCTAAAATATTTTAGGTTGTATTAAATATAAGATTCGGCTTACAATAACTTTCTCCTCTAAGTTGAACCTAGGACTTATGTTTTATATCCCAATTTCTACCCAGATTGTTCGGGTAAGAACATGGTGGACTCGACAAAAACGAAGATTAGTTTGTTCGGTCCAAATTGTAATTTCGGTTAGGAATTCTTGAGTTCTGGTAGCCGAACTTAGTTAAAACTCTTTTCAACCTAAGTTTAGCTATCTGTTTTTCATTTTACTAGCCAAACGTAGTCCAAAAACTCCATTAAAATCTTTCATTTTGACAATATTTTAGCCAATCCAAATAACAAAAATTCATTGAAACTCATCGTCAAGTATACTTGAATATCCCAAACATTATGCTTTTTATTTTGAATTAAAAAAAATCTGAAAACCTAGTTTTTCCAAAAAAAATCTTCCCCTTTTTCTTTCTCAGATGATTATTCATCTTAATCTACTAACACTAATTCTAACTTTAGTATATATAATCTAATTTTAATAATTTGTTAACTAAACTAACTAAATTAATAACTAATGAACAAAAGGTATTTTGATCATTAACTAAAATATCTGGATAAAGGATATTTTAATTTACTTTATAATGACCCACTTCAAAATAAGGGAAGGATCCCTTTAAAAATAGGATGGTCCCAATAATCGTTCAATCTTAAATTTTAAAATTATTAGGCCGGCCCAACAGGGGTTGGTAACTTGCCATGGATAGGCTCACACCACTGCACCTAGTACAATGAGCATCCGTGGTCTATGTTAAGCAATAACAAAGTATCATGTGTAGGTTCAAGGGGAGTTTGTCGCGGATCATCCATGAACATTAAAAAGTTTAATGAATCGTGCATATGTCAGTTAGACATGTCTTGACCAATTGGTTTTTAGTGCGGCGTCGACAAACTTAAATCAACCAAGCACAGGGATTCTGAGGTCAGGCTTGATCTTATGTAGAGTTTTAACCGAGCACTATTCAACCAATATCCTAGCTACTACAAACAAGTGAAAAAGAAATGATATTACGTACTACTAATCTAACTAAAACAATTGCCGACCAACAGTAATTTAAATAAAAATCTATTACTGAGGTTATAAAAAATTTCCTTGTGAGGGCTACAATGGATTAATGTGTTTTAAATAGAGTTACGGGGTGACTCAATAGCTATGACAAAGGTTAAAAATACCCTTTTTTAATAATTATCCTAAATCTAATACATGAACAAAAAAACCTAAACCTAATTATCATTTCACCTTCCTCTTCCTCTTCCTCTTCTCACCATCTTCTCAACCGTAACCCATTTTATCTTCTCAATTCTCCATTTTCACTCTTCAAACAAAGACTTATTAACAATTCTGAAAATTATTCATTGACTATTAATTTTTTTTTATAAAACACAATGAGGTCCAAGCAAGCGAAGCAATCAACCAATTTACAAAGAAGAAGAAATCAACCAGTTGAAAAAGATTCAAGTTCTTCTGCACCTGAAGAGCCACAACACAAATCGAGCAGCAAAGAAGAAGAACAACCTCCTGTTAATCCACCAGAAATGGCTCGTTTAAGGTATGAATCGAAAAACCCATCATTTTTTTATCAATTTTATTGGTTAACTAGGGTTCATTTGTTAGATTTAGGGTTTTAAAAAACAGTTTCATAACTGCCTACGAATGGGAAAAGATGAACTCCCAGTCGTAATATTTTAATTTTTTCCTTCTACGGCTAGGAAGTTATGAACTCTCAACCGTAAATACTGTAAGTGTTTTCTTATGGTTAGGAAATTAAACATTCCTAACTGTAAACAATATAGTTAAGGCCTAGGTCAAACTTTGAAAACCCATATGTATGTTGGAAGTCCTAACCGTAAATGACCCTGAGTTTGGTTCTAAATTTTTATGTTTAGCTTACGGCTAGGTCCTAGCTTGGAAAAGCCATCTGTAAAACAACTCAACCCAACCGTAAAAGGCTAATCCCAGCCGTAACTGACTCTGAGTTTGGATTGAACTTTTTTTTTAGCTTACGGCTAGGTCAATGCTTGGAATAGCCAGCCGTAGAAGAAAATTTTCCAGCCGTAAACGACCCTGATTTTCCTGTTTTGCAACATATTTTTTTGGATTTTTATTTTTTAGCTATGTTTTTTTGTTATATGTGTTGAACATGATTTCTTAATTTTTTTAGGCCACAGAAGGAGAAGAAGAAGAGAAGAACGCAAGAGGTAACACCAAGAACTGACCCGACTCCAACCCCTCGTCACAAGAAAACTTTGGGTGCGGACAGAAGGAAGAAAGGTGCAATTGTTATTGGTGAACCAAGAGAAGAGGTAACTGAACATGCACTTGTGCTTTATTCGCAAAAACAACATGTGATTGAAGAAGAACATAAACAAGTGTTCTTCCATTGGTTGGTCCCTCCGATGCTAAAGGGAAAGGAAAAGAGAAAGAGAAGAAGCCATCTCCTCATACAGCCTCTCAAGTCATTAATAACATGGTTCTTTTGACAGGCAAGGGGAATAGAAGACCTTGGGGGTGATCTAAGGGAAATGGTCTTCGTCTTATTTGGTTACCAATACTCATGGGCAGTAAGGGTCTGTTCCGCATCGATAATAATCTAACCTAATCTAATATAATTTAAAGATAAAATTTTACATTATTATTATTATTATTTTTTTCACTTGTTTATGTAGGATCACACCACTACGGTCCCGAAACTCAAACACCATTTTGTCCATTAGATAACGATAGCGAAGAGGTGGTAGCCTTGGTACAGGTTTTGGGCTTATGGCCTGGAATAACCACTGCACAAAAGCAGTATAATGTTCTCACTGTCTGCTCCTTTAGGGAGAGGTATTTTCCCGAGACAAATACTTTTCATCTTCCGGTTGGCAAGATGACTATCACTCCGGACGATACTCTCCAAATTACAGGTTTTTCCGTGGACAAAAAAGTTGTGTATGAGAGTTTCGATACCTCTCTTTCTTTTGACGCTCTTTTTAAGTTGGCCTTTGAATGTCTTGGATATAAGAATGAAGCCCAAGAAGAGTTTGAGATTGGAGCCGGATAAAAACCAAAGGAAGAGGATGAGTTTGGCAACATAAGAAAACTAGATAAGCATGGTGCAATGGCTTCGCCAAATATTGCAAGAAAGATCAATTTGAGCCGTCTGGGGGCTAAGTTTCAGAATCCCAAGGGAAAGGAGATGGATGCTGCAAAGGTTAGACATACATCTACAACGTACTTGTTGTACGCACTTGGCACCATCATTTTTCCCGATCTTACGGGAAACAGGGTGAACGTTTGTTATCTACAGCTCTTACAACATCTCAGTCTTGATCCGGAGTTCAACAAGGTAGTAGAATACTCATGGGGCAATGCAACCCTTTCTTTCTTACTTGACAGTCTTGGTAAAGCTTCTAGGTGGAACCAAACACAAATTGCAGGGAATGTTGGCCTTCTCCAGGTAATTTTTGTGTTACATTCTAATGTCTGTTTAGTTTTTAAATTGATTTGTGTTTAATATAACTCTATTTTTACGCAGTCATGGGTTTTACGACCATTTTCCTACCTTGATGAGACCAACATCTGAGAAAGATTGGAATTTTCCTACTCCAACAGGAAGCAGATATCCATTCTCAAGAAATCAGGAGAAGGGAAAAGAGGCTAAGATGGTTCAGATGGGGGGTCAATTGGATGCTCTGACAACTAAGGATGTGGGGTTTGACCCGTACCTCAGGATTGATAGAAATAATCATGATGCTCGTGAATTTACCGACGCGTCGACCTACAATAGACCACTTTTTCATCCAACAGGGTACGTCATTTACAACCCTCGTAGAACTCTCTGTCAAATTGGAGTTGTCCAGAGAATTGTTCGCGATGAGGAGGAACACTTTAAAGTGGACAAACTAAACTCTAGGCTCTTGGTTAATAATGTTAAATTAGTCTACAACCATGTCCCATATGCGTTCGATTGGAACAGTCGTATTGACGCCCCCTACCAGGTTGATATGAGTGGGTATGAACATTTTCTTGGCACAAGACTAGCTTAGGATAACTACTTGACTTGGTTTACCAACTGCGGTCATCCTTATGTGCTCAATATGGATCCGGAAGCGATACTATATTTCAAAGGCATTGTAGATCACCCAAGTTCATCGAAGGGAGCAAGTTATTGGAAGAATAAGTTTCTTATGGTGGTACGTATACCATTTTATTTCTTATTGTATTAGTTTTTCAAATTTTGTATAAATATTTATAGTTTGGAAAATTTTAGTTCCAAAATAGGTCGAGCGAGCTAAGTGGTTGGTGAAAGAAATGAGCGGTTGCATTGATGGTGGTAATGTGTTGAGGGTTGATACACAAAGAAGATTGTGATGTAGGATTGAAAAACTACCTGACCCTGGCCATGCACATCTCTATCGGTACATCGATGACGAAGAGACGAGGGGTTCAAAGAGAGAAATATCTGAATCCAGTAGCCTTGAAACACCTACTTCTACTCCCACTGGTTCTTCATCTAGCGGAGGTTCAAATGAAGAGATTTTTCAAGATCAACCTCAAGGTAAAGGTCGAGGTGGAGGTCAAGGTCGTGGTAAACCAAAAGGAAAAGGTCGAGGTTGAATTTTTTTCTTATGATGTTGCGGATATGGATATTTAGTAATTTGTCTAGTTTATGGATTTATGGATCTATCGATATTTAGGTATGTTTTAATTTATGGAGTTAATGGATTTGAAGGATATATTTCTATAGTTATTGATATAAATTTAGCTTCAATGAATTACTATTGGTTTTCTTATTGTGTCATTCCAAATACAATAAAAAAGCATCACAAAACTTGGAAAAGATAAAGAAATCCAGGGTCACTTACGGCTAGGTCGAGTACTTAAAAAGCTAGTCGTAACTCTTATTTTTTTAAGAATATTGCAGTTCTACGGCTAGCTTCAGCTTCAAAGCTGACAATAAGTGATCCTAAGTTTATTATACGGCTAACAAACCTAGCCGTAAAACTAGGTTTTTTGAATTTATGTCAGTTTTACGGTTGGGATTACTAGAAAACCCAACCGTAAAAACATCATTTAAACTTTACGACTAGCTTTGTAAAATCACCTAGCAGTAAGCCACTATGAGTTATAGCATACAGTTAGGTCTGTACATTAATCTAGCCGTAACTTACCCTTGAGCATATCTACGGCTAGGTCGTCATACCCGTTTCATAGCCGTAAATAACTAACATTCTCAAAAAAAGCTACATTTTCCAAGGAAAAACAATACAATTACTATCAAACGGCTTATTTTTTCAAAATTTCCAGCCGTTGGGGTCTTTCATCCATAAATATAGCACACTCTCTTCTCAAGAAACACACATCCTATTTACTTCTCATCTCAAATTGTTTCTCCTCTCAACAAATACTTCTCATTTATTCATAATCCAAAAAAATAAACCCATGGCTGCTAGATTCACAACTAGAGAAGATATTGCCATAGCGCGCGCATGGTCAACCAAAACACAATATGATCAGGAGATAAACATCAACCTAGATGAACCCTCAGATAGTTTCTGGTTCCGTGTCTTCATAATTTTTATCACGCTATACGACAATCGAAATGGAAGATCTATCAAAGCATCAGGAAAGATTCGAATTACTCTATAATGAATGTGAAAATTTTAGATCGATTATATTGGAAACAAGGAGGATGTATCTTATCATCTATAGTGAAGAAAATACAACTTCACTAAGCTCATTTCAACTATGCTATGAAATTTCAAAGACCCGTTATAAGACTACCTTTGGCGAACCATTCAAGAATCAAGAGTTCTACGATTTTTTGATGGAAAACGACGCGTATTTCTCTCTGTAACTTATCATATAACATTAGTTTCTAATTTATATCTTTTCCCTTAATGTAATGTCATTCCCTTCAATGAAAAATTTATGAAAATCTATTCTTAGCGTCAATGAATAAGTCTTAGTGTTCAATCTCAACTCCATTGGAAAAAATCAAACAAATTCAGGATCACTTACGGCTGGGTATACCAGAAAACCCAGACGTAACTCATCTCTACGGCTGGATCGAGCACAAAAACCAATTGTAGACTACTGAGCTAGTTGAACTTACGGCTGGGATTAATACAAAAAACTGATCGTAAGTTCTTCCTACGGCTGGGTCGATATCCACAAACCCAACCATATACACTATTTTACGGTTGGGTTGTATGCATTACCCAGCCGTAGTTCTTGTTTACGGCTGAGAGTTCATATTTTCCCAGCTGTAAGTTAAATTTTATTTTGATTTTGATCTGGATTTTGATTATCAAATCGATAAGTTAAATCATATCATAAATCTAATTGATAACTAATCTTTATTAAATTAGCTAATTAATCTCATTAGCACTAATTTATCTAGGGACAGTCTATGTATAATGTAAAATACTAATATAAGGGTTTTTTGAGTTGGATTCAAGATGAACCTATTTTATCATTATTTTGGGAATAATTATCAAAAGACTTCTTCAACTCAATTAGTTTCTGACTCAGTTAAAAAGGATAGGTATTCTGGGATCCAACAGAACAGTTTTTCCATTGTTCCGAAATTGGATTCTAATCAGAAAAACAGCAAAGGCACTGGAGAGACAATCAGAGTGGGAAGATATTCAATGTGCAGAGCAAAGGGGTTTGAGTCACATAATTAGGAAGAAGAATCAGACTCAGCACATAACATCTACCCCACCTTCGTTATTGGTAGGGAAGGGTGCATATGGTGGTTACCAGTGGCGAATTAGCTGACCCTTGATCGTTTAAAGATGTTTCTCTTGCCTTTCAAAAAGAAATCAATAACTAGAGCCAGCGATCTACTTCAACTATTGGCAGGAGCCAAGAAAGGACGCGACCAAAACCAGAAGTCTGATAGCGTTTTTGGATACCACATAAGAAGTTGCTTTTTAACTTCTAAAAGTAAAAAAGTTAAAAGTTATTATACAATTTTAGAATAACTTCTAGAAGCAGAAAAATTAACTTTTTACGAAGTAAAATATTTTTACTTCCGACTTCTGGGAATGACTTTTGTTTATGGAGAAGCTGAAATACTCATTCTTCTAATATCTAAACACCTTATTAATATTTTTGGTTCTTGAACTAGAGAGTGAACTACGGCTTTACATGCTCTTAGAAAACATACTACTAACAAAAAAACAAAACGAAGGTAAGAGATGTCCTTAATTGCATGTTTGGATTTTGGATTTTGGTAACATAGAATCCAGAAGTTAGAAGCAAAAAGATTTTACTTCACAAAAAGTAAAACTAAACGTTACCTTCAAAATTCCTTGTTTTAGAGAGATCCATTATCAGCTCCTTTGCGTCACCTTTTATCAAGACCTGAGGTGCTTTTTAAGTTCGTACCTTATTCAATGCAGCCCGTATATAGAGCTCTAGTTTTAGCTCCTTCAACAGAATAAATTACATGTCTGAGAGCATCACAATAAGTGGCTTTTGCAGGGTAAGGATCAATAGCCCCATTAGTATTGTAGGGGGTTATGCTAACATATATATGAGGCCGAATGCTAGGAATTTGGGTAAATGCCATAGGTAAAGTGCCCTTTTTCATGTGGAGTCAGTTGTTGTATACTTGTATTCACATTACAGCTTTGGACCAGGTTTTTGTATTTTAAACAAGCTAAGGACCACTAGCATCTAAACTTTTCTTTACAAGTACAATAACCTTTACAAAATAATAGATTTGGGACAATCCTACCTTTATTATTTTAAAAAAATATTACATAATCGATAATATAATAATTTATTATTTTATAGATATATTAATAACATTTTAATTTAAAAAATAATTTTTAATTTATTATTTAATCCTAACCTAAAATAAATAATATTTAATATATAACTTTTAAATTATTGGGAACGAACAATAACTTGATTTGAACTTCAAAGAAGAACAAACCAATAGTAAATTATATTTTAAAACAATTTAATAGTATAATTTTTTTTATTTTCTAGTGAAATCATTATTTTATACGGAATATAATATTTAGGATCTATTAATGTTTAAGAATTTATTTTAAAAAATATTATATTATGATATTCTCGAATTTCTTATTTTATTACTAAAAGTACAAATTAGGATCATAAAATTTTATTATTTTAACAAAAATATTATATTATTAAATACTACCTCTTTTTGAGTAAAAATGTTATTATCATTTTTTTATTTTGATCTATTTTTAAGTTAAAATGAAAAAATAATAGTAACAGTTTTACTAAAACGTAGGAAGTATTATTTAAAAGAGTTTTACCTATGGTGAAATGAAATGCATATGGCCAGATGGAAGGTGCGTCGTGTAGAAGACCTACTGCTATATGGTAGGTAGTGTTAAAAATAATAATTCGTACAGTTCCAACAGAGTAAGTTGTGTATGTATTATTGAGATGGAGATCCATTGTTGTCAATTGCTAGTATCTTTTGTAATCATTCATTGCAACTTTGATTGAATTGAAGACGTGCTCTTTTAAAATTCGGATTTTTAGTTGTTGGTGGGATAATGTGGCACGTAGTACTGATCATACAGTAGAAGATCCCTAATAATAATTATGGGTTAGCTAATTCAATGATTAAGGCATTAGCTATTAGTAGCAGTTAGGAAAGGTATTTTGACTAGGGGGGTTTCAATGGCGATCGATTGGAGAACAAACGTCACTCTCTTTTGAAACATATTAGAATAGATGACGCTCTGCATCGACTATCAACTACTACGCCCATATATACCTGACAAACAAGAGTGTCGGTTCTCATGGAAAATGATTAATGAATGTGACTCCCGCAAAATTGTATTTTATATCGTTTTTCTGTTCTTCATGGTTCAGCAATGTTTCTATTCGGAAATGTAAAAATGTTGCTAATAAGGTTGTGTCAACTGTTGGCTAATAATCTTCCTGTAACAGAGAAACACAAACAACAGAGAACTTGAAGATGATTAAGGGAGGGTTAGAATTAAACAGCATACACACTCAAGCACAGAGAGGTGAAGTCGCATGTTCAACAGACTGCCCTTAACTCAATATTTGCCAGGTACACCTTCAGGAAGATGCTGCTATACCTTTTAAGTGACAAATTTGAATTCAGGATAAAATCACCTGATACCAATCCAGCTAGCAAAGCTCGTTGGCCCGTTGTGAACTTAACAGAAGATGAATAATAAGAATGTAAAGCTAGTTCGCAAAACAAAGCAGGAAGATGGTGAAAAGTCGTCAGGACAGTGGCTGCGACTGGGGTAAACGAAACACTTAGAAATCTTTTTCTTTTATAGGAGAAAAAAGCTTTTGATTTTCAAAACGGTGAAAAGATAATTAATTTGAAAAAATTTAATCCCCATTAATTTAAAACGGAAAAAATAATATTTATGATTTTATTTTCCATTTAATACAAAACGTAAAATATTTATTTGAAATAAAGAAACGTTTTCTCATTGATGGGTACACGTGTGCACTCGCAGGCACACGCCAATGTTCACACCAATGGTCACACCAAGGGTCACACCAAGGCTCGCACCAAGGGTCGCACCAAGGCTCACGTCAAGGCTCACGCCAAAACACACGCAAAAGCACACGCAAGCTCCGCAAGCCCGCAAGCCCGCGGCCTGCGGTGCTTCGGTGCGAAGCACCGCACATGTATGCATTTGCCCACTAGTCCATTTCCCAAGTCCATATCCAATCCACTAGTTCTTTTCCTTATATAGAACGTTTGTGGTAATATGTATGAACTTCCTCCTTGGTTTGCCCAATGTGGGACAACCAAAGGTTTCTCATTCACTAAGAATTGAAAAAATGGATGGCTATAATTCCACGCAAGTTTGGACTAGTGATCCTAGCACCCATCAAGTTAATTATAGTAACAAAATTATTTTAAGTAATAAAATCTTAATTTTAGTATTAAACCATTTTTATTTCCAACAATCCCCCACATGAATGACGAAACCGAAAAATCGAAAAATCGAAAAAACGAGAAATACCTCTTAAGCAATAGGTGACCATTTGGAATTGAACCTTTGCTTAGTGAGAAGCACCGGAACTACTTGATGGTCAGTGAACGCGATGTCTTGAACTGCCATCGTTGATTGTAATTCTTCAATAACTCTTAAAGTGCTGTTAAGTTCACGCCGTTGTGTCCGTTTTGGCCCTGGACGTATCCCGTTTCTCAGAATGCTCTAGAGAATCAGCTCAGTTCTCATAGGAAGCTACCCACTTCCCCATTCAGATAGGTGAGTTCTATCAAGAGTGTTAACTGTTACACCCCATTTCAATCTTAAATTGAAACTATAGAACTCATTAAGACTTTACTCTAAGTCATCCTCACTTGCAGTCACACTATCACGTCTACACATAGGGAAGGGACAAAGAAAATAATTCTCAGATAGTGTTTAATTTTTACCCGCCATAAATTAGTTGTCTCATTCAAAACCTTGATCTTGGGATCTCCAGTCAGCAAGGTTGAGTATCCTTCATGGCAAGTTTTAATTGATGAGCTTAAGTCCCATCCCCCTCGATGCATTACTAACTATCTTCTTGGACAAGCCTTTCGTCAAAGGGTCCGCGATATTCTCCTTAGACCTCACAAAGTCAACAGAAATAACGTCAGTTGAGATTAGTTGTTTTAGAGAATTATGTCTTCTCCTTATATGAATAGATTTTCCATTATAGTTGTTGTTTTTAGCATTAGCTATTGCAACTTGATTATCACAATGTATAGATACAGCTGGCACAGGCCTATGCCAGAGAGGAATGTCTTCTAAAAAGCATCTTAGCCAAGCGGCTTCCTCTCCTGCTTTATCTAACGTTATAAACTCGGATTCCATAGTGGATCGAGCGATACAGGTATGTTTGGAACTCTTCCAAGACACTGCTCCACAGCCTAGAGTGAAAACGTATCCACTCGTAGACTTAGACTCCTCTGAGTCTGTTTTCCAGTTTGCATCACAGTATCCTTCCAGAACAGCAGGGTATCTCTCATAACTCAACAGAAAGTTTAAAGTGTATTTAAGATACCTCAGCACTCGGAAAAGTGCATCCCAATGCTCTTGTCCTGGATTACAGGTATACCTACTTATTCTACTCACTGCATATGCAATGTCTGGTCTCGTACAGTTCATTAAGTACATCAGACTTCCTATGACACGTGAATATTCAAGTTGCGAGACTCCATTGCCTTTGTTTTTCTTGAGTCTACAAGAAGGGTCAAAAGGAGTACTTGCTGGTTTACTATCAAACTGGTTAAATTTCTTCAGAAATGATTCAACGTAATGAGATTGACTGAGACTGAATCCATTAGACTCCTTTCTAATTTTCATCCCTAGGATTACATCAGCAGGACCTAAGTCTTTCATGTCAAAGTTCTCATTCAACATGTTCTTAGTGGAATTAATGATTTCTAAGGTTGTACCTAGTATAAGCATATCATCAACATAAAGGGCATACCATCACACAAGCATCGTTGACAGATTTAGTATAAACACATTTGTCAGCTTCATTTATTTTAAAACCACTAGAGAACATTACATGATCAAATTTTTCATGTCATTAGGTGCTTGTTTCAAGCCATATAAAGACTTTTTAAGTCTACACACCTTCTTTTCATAAGCCTTCACCACAAAGCCCTCGGGTTGATCCATATAAATTTCTTCATCTAATTCACCATTTAGAAACGCAATTTTTACATCCATTTGATGTATCTCTAGGTTATGGATTGCAGCAATTGCAATTAGCAACCTAATTGAAGTAATTATAGTGACAGGTGAATAAGTGTCAAAGAAATCTACACCTTCTATTTGTTTATAGCCTTTAGCTACAAGTCTAGCTTTATATTTTTCCACGGTTCCATCAACCTTACGTTTTCTCTTAAAGATCCATTTACAACCTATGGTTTTGCACCCTGGATGTAAATCTACTATTTTCCATTTCATTCTGAACAATAGAATCCATCTCACTAATAGTGGATTCTTTCCACCATGGAGCTTCAGACGAAGTCATGGCCTCTTTATAGGTTTGTGGGTCAGTTTCAACTAAATAGGTAATGAAGTCTGGCCCAAAAGATTTTTCTAATCTAGGTCTTTTGCTTCTTCTTGTCTCATAAACAGGTTCATCTTCTTCTACCGGTAATGAATGGCTAGAAGAAGGGACATCTAGAGGATCTACACGTATCACGCGAGATTCAGTTTTCATTGGAAAAACATTTTCAAAAAACGAAGCATCTCTAGATTCCAAAATGGTGTTCACACCAATTTCAGAGTTATCGGAACTCACAACCATAAATCTATAAGCAGTGGTGTGCTCGGGATATCCTAGAAAGATACAATCAACGGTTTTAGGTCCTATTTTAGTCCTCTTAGGTGGAGGAATAGAGACCTTGGGTAAACACCCCCACACTTTGAGGTATCCATAAGAGGGTTGTTTGCCTTTCCATAATTCATACGGTAATTTTTTTGTTCCTTTAAGGGGCACTATGTTCAGGATATAGCAAGCTGAGAGGACGGCCTCCCCCCACAAGTTCGTCGGTAGTCCTGAACTGATTAACATGGCATTCATCATCTCCTTAAGGGTTCGGTTTTTCCGTTCAGCCACACCATTAGATTGTGGTGAATAAGGAGGAGTTACCTCATGAATAATGCCATGTTGCGCACAAAAGTCTCCTATAGGAGTTACGTATTCACACCCACGATCAGACCTAACAGTTTTAATGGTGGTACTCATCTGGTTTTCTACTTCTAATTTATATAATTTAAATGCTTCAAGAGCATCATCTTTTCCTTTAAGCAAGTAGATATGACAGTATCTAGTACATTCATCTATGAAGGTAACAAACCATTTTTTTCCACCTCTGGTTTGTATTGATTTCATATCAACTAAGTCAGTGTGAATTAACTCTAAGGGATTAGAAACTCTGTGGATATTTTTCTGAAAAAGCTTCTTCGCATATTTTGATTCTACACAAACTTCACATTTATGTTCAGTAGAGATTACAAATAATTTGTAAAGGCCCTCAGCCTTATAGCCCTTTCCCACAAAGTCCCTACCCTTAGTGATAATCACTTTTCCAGACTCAAAAACAATTTTAAAGCCCTTGTCATCTAGCACACCACTTGAAACGATATTCTTGCAGATGTCTGGTACATGTAAAACTTCATTCAATGTGAGGATTTTCCCAGAAGAAAGCTTCAGCGAAACCTTTCATTTTCCTGCAACTTGTGCTGCAGAAGAATTACCCATATAGAGTTTTTCTCCCTCTCCTACTGTCTGGTAGGAGGTGAACATATCCTTGCTTCCGCAGACATGTTTGGTAGCTCCAGAGTCTACCCACCAGTCCCTCACATTGGTAACTAAATTCACCTCAGACACCGTGCCAGAAAATTCATTTTTACTACTTTCAGCTAGGTTTACATTTTGTTTCTTAAAATTCGCATCTTTGTGTTTTCTACAATGCATTTCCATATGGCCAGACACACCACAGACATAACAAGCTCCCTTAATCTTACCAATAGCAGACTTTGGTTTTTGAAATTTACCTTTTCCTTGAGAGCCAGGCTTGCGCTTGTTGTGGTCCAGACTGAGTGAAGCAAACTTGTGTTCGATCACATGAGCTTTGTTTGACATGTCTCTTGTAGAAGAGACATTCTTGTCCTTTGAGCACAGCAACTCTTCAACTTGTATTTTCTTGCCCAGTTCTATCATAGTAATCTCACCAGTTTCATGCCTTAGTCTTCTCTTGTATTCGTCCCATGAACTTGGTAATTTTTCAATCACAGCAGAGACTTGAAAGTTTTCAGAAATAGTCATACCTTCAGCAATGATTTCATTATTAATTTTCTGCAACTCCAGAAACTGGTCAACCACAGATTTTTCTTCAGCATCTTGTATTGTAAAAAACGTGCAACCAGAAACTTTTTACTTCCTGCAGTTTCTGCTTCATATTTTTCTTGCAGTGCACACCATAAATTGTGAGCAGAAAAATCATCCTTAGCATTGTAAAAAATCATACAGAGAGTCTTCAAGGCAATTTAAAATATGATTTTTTGCTAAATAATTATTTCTCGTCCAAGTATCTTTTTCCTTGGATGATTCAGGAGTATCCAGAGCTTTGTTATACGGTTTCAACACTACTTCATCAAGCATGTGGAAACTCAGGAAAAAGAGCATCTTTGATTGCCATCTCTTAAAATCCTTACCAAAAAACTTCTGAGGTCTCTCAATATCAGTCTTTGCCATTGTTACAGAAGATTCGTTGATTGCACAGGTATTGAGTTAAGGTTGTTGGCTAATAATCTTCCTGTAACAGAGAAACACAAACAACAGAGAACTTGAAGATGATTAAGGGAGGGTTAGAATTAAACAGCATACACACTCAAGCACAGAGAGGTGAAGTCGCCTGTTCAACAGACTGCCCTTAACTCAATATTTGCCAGGTACACCTTCAGGAAGATGCTGCTATAACTTTTAAGTGACAAATTTGAATTCAGGATAAAATCACCTGATACCAACCCAGCTAGCAAAGCTCGTTGGCCCGTTGTGAACTTAACAGAAGATGAATAATAGGAATGTAAAGCTAGTGCGCAAAACAAAGCAGGAAGATGGTGAAAAGTCGTCAGGACAGTGGCTGCGACTGGGGTAAACGAAACACTTAGAAATCTTTTTCTTTTATAGGAGAAAAAAGCTTTTGATTTGCAAAACGGTGAAAAGATAATTAATTTGAAAAAATTTAATCCCATTAATTTAAAACGGTAAAAATAATATTTATGATTTTATTTTTCCATTTAATACAAAACGTAAAATATTTATTTGAAATAAAGAAACGTTTTCTCATTGATGGGTACACGTGTGCACACGCCAATGGTCACGCCAAGGGTCGCGCCAAGGCTCACGCCAAAACACACGCAAAAGCACACGCAAGCACCGTAAGCTCCGCAAGCCCGCGGCTTCCCAAGTCCATATCCAATCCACTAGTTCTTTTCCTTATATAGAACGTTTGTGGTAATATGCATGAACTTCCTCCTTGGTTTTCCCAATGTGGGACAACCAAAGGTTCCTCATTCACTAAGAAGTAAAAAAATTTGATGGCTATAATTCCACCCAAGTTTGGACTAGTGATCCTAGCACCCATCAAGTTAATTATAGTAACAAAATTATTTTAAGTAATAAAATCTTAATTTTAATATTAAACCATTTTTATTTCCAACATGAACAAACACCACCAGGGCTAGTGTACTAGCCTTTCATACTGCAAAGTGTTACACTGGAAGGCCAAGGGTATTCAGACTTTTATGTATATCATGTATCAGACCTTGGAGCCTTCGAGGAGGGTGTTTAGTTTTCTTAGTATAGTAAGCCTGTCAATGCGGCTCATGTCCAGTCCAAGTCATCTACTAAACTAATTTCTTTAGATATCTGATTCGGGTCTGACTCAAGGACTTTTTATTTTTCTCAACAATATATCTGATTATGTAGACATTGATTGACCAAACAACTCATCGAGTGTGATGCATATAAGTTTTTGTAGGGGCATATCAGATAAGTCTGATTCAGCAGAAGTCTAACTGGATTAGTGGATTGGATCCGGAGCTGGATTAGTTTTTGAACCCGGACTATTGGATTTGGTTAAGCCCAACATTCAATTAAAAAAATTAATTAGCCTTGAGGACTGAGAGGGCTGCCTGGTTAGCCCTCTCATAGGTCCGTCCCTGATCCGAAGAGTCAAACTCATACCAGCTATATCCAAACGAGTCATTAAAAGTCAACACTGCATTATCTGACTCATAACAGAAGCTGTTTTCTACTCCCAAACCAAACATAACAGTGGCCAAGAAGTAACTTTGATGGACAAAAAGGATGCAACATTCATATCTCATTTCTTCCCTTGTTTTATTTATGAAGAAGTTGAAGTACTTTTAACAAAGTAGGTCTAAACCTATGAACATCAATATGTACATCTTGTTTGTCTAAATATATATCCTTAAGTGCATTCCAACCTTGTTTCGTAATTGAACGAGGATCTCTAAAAACAGCATGATCAAGTGGGTATTGCTCAATCAAAGAACTCTCTTTTTCACTTATCTTATACTCTAAGTATCTTAGCTTCATATCTTTTGCTGGTTCTCCAAAATCTGTCCTACATGCCCATTCCAGTCCTCCCAATGGTACAATCTGAATGAGTATTGCATTTATAGGAAGAAAAACAATATTAGCTAAACCAGCTCCATGAACTCCTAGCATCACATCACATGTACTCACGACTTCTGCGAATCTCGAGTAATTCATTCCACTTTGTGGATCGGCAGCAATTACTTCATACCCCAAGCTTCTAGCCATATTAACTATTTCATCTTCATTTGTGAATTTTCGACTTTTCTTACGTGAAACAAGTAGAAGTCTTGGCTGCAGTTGTTGATTCTTGCTTTTGTGATTCCGTCTGATCTTTATTGCGGATGATTTCGTATTTATTGCGTAGGCACTTCTTAAGAATTTAGTGAAATCTGTCATTGAATAACCTTCAGAAGATTTTGTAGGATCTATATCGAACTCCTTATGTACTTTTAGACCGACGATTACTCTTTTGTAGCAATGGACATTGTCTTCGTTGTCAATATCGATCATTGGGTATCTAGATAGGTGTTTAAAAATCACTTCATATTTATGCATCCAGTACTGGTTTGAATTGGTTATAAGAAACTGAACTTGTTGGTTGAATTTATGAGAAGTGAGAAATATTGGAATCAGTACATCTGTGTAGGCGTGGAAATGGTTCCAACTGTACCCTGAAGTTGAAAAGATTATGGCAGGAACATTATGACTAAAACTGCATTGAGGCACTTCTTTGTCATTGCTGTTGATAAATGATTTTACCAAAAACTGGCGAACGGTACTCATAGCATTTGGATCTGCTTTTCGAGGGTAAGGTTTAATTTTCCATGATTCGTTCCCCGTGTAAATGTTGTTTTGAGATGAAGTACTGAATAGGACGGTGGATGATTTCCCATGAATCCTAACATCTCCGTTGATATCACAAAAATCTGTCATCTTGTCAGAAACATCGCACACCGGTGGCTTCATTTCACCATCTGAGAATTTGATTTCCCTCTTCATTTCACCGTCTGGAATTTTGATTTCTTGCTTAATTCTAGTATTTGAGACTTTGGTGTCCTGCTTCAGTTCATTATCCGGCATTCTTATTTTCCGCTGAAATATTTTAGTATCTAGAACTTTCAGCTCTGCACTCTCATTGTCAGATGGAATTATGATTTCCGGCTTCATTTTGCTGTTTGCACCTTTACAGACAATTGCCAAAGTCAGAATTTATTGAACCCTGAACCCTGATGGCACATAACTCTTTATTATGGAAAGCTTAAAAAATGTACTTACTTGGAGGAGCTTGGGTGCCTTTATCTTCGATCATTAGAAGTCGTAATCCAGCGTCAATAGACGATCTAAAATTGGCTGTACATATAATAAGCAACCAAGATCAAAACAAAACACTAACACACAGACATTACTAGTTAAGATTCTGAATAAGCACGTTGGTACTAACTTACCAACAGGTGGAAGATACGAGAATGATGGTTTGTAAACAGTACAAGAAGATAGCAGAATGAACAAACATCCAACGAATGCTCCATAACCGAACTTTTTTTGTTCATGCCTGCTAAAGCTGCTAGCAAATATTGCCTTGTACTTCATTCTAAGGACGCCTACCTATGCTTACTCCTGCAGTTCTTACCTAAAGTATACTAATACTTTTGGCGTACACATAAATGTTGCCCTCTTATGTCTATTGTAGTCTGCTCAGTGCATTCCATAAAATGTGAAACCACAATTTGGATTCGAACTATAGAGAAGTTTGAGTGTGACTGATGTAGTAGCTAGCTAAAGATTGCAAACGTAGTCTATTTTGTTTGGTAATAACAAGTTTAGGTGGTTGAAAAGGACTTACTACTTACTAATCATATTTTCGATGTCTTTATCAACCATGAGCTGCTTAATTGGCTCATTGTAATTATGAATTTGATGTGAGTAATATAGGGGGTCTGGTCTATCGATGAATCAATGAAAGTGTGTTACTCTTGGAAGAACTGTTCGTCATATATGTTCTATTTTTTATTTTCTTCATTTTTTTGTAAAATATTTTATTTTATTTTTATTTTATTTTATTTTATTTTTGACAATGCGACATAACAAAATTTAAGGGTCATAAAATATTTGTTTCTTCTATAAGTGACCAACTATGTATTGTATACCACACCTGTTGCTCCAAGGGCACCTGGTTATACCAACTTTGCCTTGTTCTCACCCGCCATTTCAGGACATCTGATTATTTGCTTGTTTATCATCAGAAAGAGGAAAAAAAATACGGGTCCACCCAATGTAGTCAGTGACTCAGTCTTGGGTTATAGGTCTTGTCAAGGACGGGAGATATTGAGATAATTTTCTCTTGCGAGATTTTCGGAGTCTTTGTTTTTAAATTTGATATCTGTGAATTAATATATACTATTTCATCACTTGTGCGATGTGTGGATGTATTCTTATAATTATGTAAAAAATCTCTGTTATAATTATATTAATCGGAAAGATATGGACAAAATGTATCGATAGGAATAAAATTTAGATATTTATATATTTGGACTCAAAATTTGTCTAGGTTGTGCACTATTGTTCTAAAATCGAACATATTTTTAAAAAATGAACTAAAAATTATAAAAACTTGAATATAAATTAAATTTATTTCATACAAAAATCAACTAATTTACTCCTAAGATAAAACAACCTATGTTACAACAAAATAATAAACAACTCTAAATTTTTATTCATTGATCTTATCCCAGGTCACTGTTTGGCTAACAATACTACAATAAATTCGGAATTATCGGAAATAAGTTGACGCACAATGGTTTTGGTATAACTATGTGGTAAATAATTCTTTTTGATGACAATAATTTTTAATTTTGATGGTTCATACGATGTATTTGAAATGACAATGTACATTGGATGTTCATTTTCTTCGAAAGCACCTGATCTTAAGTAGAACCTTGCATTGTGTATGCCATGTGTATAGTTCTCGTCAATTTGCATTGGAAAGCAAATTTTTCACTGGAAATTGATATATAGTAATTGCCATTGTATCCCTTGATTTCATTACTTTCCTCCCTATTATTACCTTCTTCCCAACAACAGCCCAAGTTAGTACTTCTGTACCAATTTCATGTTCTTTTAGTTGTGTTGTGATTAACCTTGTGCCCTCAACAATGTGTTTTCCCCTATTAAGTTATTTAAGAGAATAATAGGTAGACCAACTTTCAATCGTAGTTCATGACTCGGCATGTATGTATTTTCAACCTTGTTCAAAAATTCTTTAGGATACAACAACTTTGTTTCATTGTAATATTCCGAGTAGCAAAAGATATATAACTCTTGTTTAGGAATACACGTTTTTTTCCAGGAAATAAGGATGCCATGCGCCTATTTATTTTGTTAAGTTTATCAACTTCAAGGGTTAAAATACTTGTAGGGTTAATTGATGTTTGATACTTAGGTTTTGTCCAAAAACAATGTTTGGTATAACATTTGTACAACGTTAGTGGTTGGTACCTGGACTTCACGTTGACCCGTGTTGACTCCAGGGACAGACGACGTGTTTAACTGTTTGACAATTAAACAGGTAGATACTAATTAAACTCAAACTCTAGTAACAATGAGATTCCATATCCTTAACTTTTCTATTCGTCTTTCTTCTTAAATTTTTTGCAGCGACCAGACCTTCAAATATTTTATTTTTTTGCAGCAACCAGGGAGATGTAAAAATGGAAGAATCACCACCAACAACAACTTCGTCATCGTCTTTATTTTATCACACTACTTGTGATTAAGTTTTAAGAAACGTTAACATGGGTTTTATTATAATTGAGGAGAACGGCGGTGAGAGAATTGTTATCGATGATGGACCTCTTCTGGTAGTTAGAACGATGACGGAGGTATTTCTCAGTTGGAAGGTATACAGTAGAGATTGTTGAATATCGCTCGAGTACTGAATCATGATGATCAATTGTTAATGATAATTCTTTATTTTTCTGTATGATTGTTTTAGGGTTTCACTCAATTTCCCCAAATTGGGTTTCTATTGAATCTTTGATCAAGAGTTGTAGTTTGTGAAGCTTAATTTTCCGAAATTGTATTAAATTGCCATAGTTAATTACAATTAGATGGTTTATCTAAGTTTTCCCAATTTAAATCAATCGTTTTAGCTAGGTTTTGTGGATGATGATGAACAATATTGAATGGTGGTGCTCTTGGTAGTGTGGTGTTGGTAGATAATGAACAATAACTGAAGGAGGTGTTGAAATGAAGCGACAACAATAACAAAAACAGTAGCAGTTAACCGGAGTTTTGATTTGGGGAAGAACACGATGAACTGTTTTTTCAAAAGAATTACTAACGGCGTCGTTAACAGCGTTATGTAATTAGATTTTATTTAATTTATCAAATAATGATTAAACGGAAGTTTAGACTTAACAAAGTCAATGGGGTCAACGTAAAGTCCAGGTACCAATCACTAATGTTGGACAAATGTTAGACCAAACACTCCTTTTGAACAAAATCTAAGTACCAAACATCAATTAACCCTACCTGTATGAGCGAGGTACGATTTTATGAACCTGTTTCTTAAGAAATTTCTATATAAGACAACGATTATTCCATTGAGAAACTCATTCTTAGTTGATAGAGATAGATGACTCTTTTGTCTGAACAACAGTTAGTGCATGAACTTTTTCCATTAATGTAGCTGAAAATATTTCTCAAATAGCGATTATCCGCCATGTTCGTGGTTCAATTATAAATAGTATACACATACGTTAATGCAAAGTTAAAAATACAATATGTTCATCATATAACTATGCATTATATGCCATTGATATGATTAAATCACACTAAAGGAAGATAAATCGTAAAAGATAACTAACCTTGTGTTGCACTCTGATTTTCTGTCGTACCAGTGGTTCAATAAATAATACATACATTAATACTAAATTTAAAACACAATATATTTATCGTGTAACTATGGATTCCATGCTATTAGTATGATTAAATCACGTCAAATGAAGATAAATCTTAGAAGATTACTAACCTTGTGTTGCAGTCTGAGAACTGAAACAATATTGTATGCTTCACAAGGAACTTATATGCTTGCAATGTGTCAGTTATTTCCTCTCTATACAGCAGTGATTATATATGGTTAATCTTATACATGGAATTTTTAGATGTAACTATAGACATGTAAATTTGGCTTAAGATCTTAAAAGATCCAGGTACATCTAAACATGAATTCGTATATAATATGAATGATAAGTATCTATGCTGGTTTAGGAGTCATAGATTTATTTCTCAAAGTGGTGCATACAATTATATAATGGTTTGTTTAAATTTCCATTTACATGTTTTTCTCACCTTAGCAGAGCCCTGATGTTAACAAAACAATAAATCAAGTATATTTTTAATTGTGCTCTCAATTTGGAATAAGCAGGGGTAATACCCCACATGGTTCCTTCAAATCCATATTTTCAAGTATATAATAAATCTATACTTATGAAACAGTAGTGTTTGGTGTGTCACGCAATGGCTGAGATATATTCTCATTCTCTTAGTACTGGCTAGGATCTTCTCCCCCTTCCAGAACCATCTAAGCCCCATAAATCCAATGGTCCATCTTTTTTTTTTATCCCCACTCACGCGTAATAAATTCCTTCTTATTAAAATAAATAAGTAAAATGTCTAATTAGCATACCATTAATTACCTTATACAAAAAAAATGCATCATTAATTTTTCATTTATCTCCATCAAATGAGAAAATAAAAAACTGAAGAAAAGAAAATAACTCAAAAAGACTTTTCATCTATATTATGCATCACCACAACCGTTGTGTAACTATATTTTTCATTTTCCATATGGTTGTTGAAAATTTTAGGAGGTTATCTGATATAGTATATTTCAGTTAAAACTCATATAAACTCAACAATATATTTTGCTTTTGGAGTTTATAATACATATTATCTCAATCGCACATAAAGTATTCGATCCAATTCCTTATTGTTATTTTACTAATTATGTTTTTTGAGAGATAGTTAGTAATGATTTAATTATCAAACCCAAATTAAAGCATAAATAATGTTTTTTTGAGAAATAGTTGTTATTTAGGATATCTGGATTAATAAAATCTTTTTAAAATAAAAAAGTGTGAAAACATTATTTATGCTGTGATTATGAAATTCGCCATTTTGTCTCGATTAGTTAACTTTGTCTCTAATTTAATATAATTGTCATCGGTGCTTACATAACGTTTGATTCAATGACGGTGAGGAGGATAAGGTTATTGATGCTCGGTCCTCACCTAAGATTTTTTATGCCCGAAAAACTAAAGGAAAGCCTGTGGCAATTGTGGTTTATCCAGAAGTTCACCTTTAAATAACTTTGACGGATATGATTTAAATTCCGAATTTTGGGGAATTTTAATAGTTTTTGGATTAACAAAATGTGTTATAATTAGCCGGAAATATATTTTTTTGTTTTGGGTTAAACAGATTCATCGATTGCTCTGTTCGAACATATTGATAAGCGGGCGTAACTATCAAAGATTAACCCAAATTGAGAGTCATAAGCTACAATTAAAATTAAAAAGATAACGTTGTATCAAGCGAAAAATAAATATATTTGTGCATGTGGAAATAAATATATTAATGTGCGTTTTATGCCCCATATTAAGACTATGCGAAATAGTTGTGCTATTACGGCACAGGTCATTTTCTAGTCAAGTATATACTCGATTAGCCTCTTAATAGTGAGGATTGTAAATTTAATAAATGACAAAAAAAAAATCCTAATACATAAATCGCATTTACATTTTTTTTATATATTTTTTCTTCTTATTTTTTATGATAATTCTATACTAGACTCACTAATTAGGGCTAGCAAACCTAGATTCTAGCCACGACATGCCGTATACATGATTAATGCACCACAACATCATTCAGTTCCACTTAAACCACGATATCAATTATTTTGGTGATAATTATGTGCATCACGTTACTAACCAATGAATATATGTTTTATTAACCAACTCGCAATTTATATTTCTTACTGTTATACACTATGTTAAAAATGATTTGAAAGAAGTATGTCTCTGGTTCAAGGAACTATAAAAGGTCAAATTTTAATTGTAAATGAACTATGCATCAGAAGATTTTTTTTTCAGGGGAACCAAAAATTAAAAGATCAAGGAGGTAGTAACACCGTTTTTGTTTGTGCCTCTAGTATATTTAAGAACCAATTTTCTGTGGTGGACCAATTCTGTCCGCAAAATAGGAAAGACTCAGATTCTCAGTTATAATTAACTATGATATCTTATGCATGATTCAAATGAAAAGTTAAAAAATTATCTATTAGGTTATCAACTCATGATGATAAAATCAAATTTATTTCAAATATATACTAAATCAATGTATAAATGGAGACTTTAACAACCATAAAGCTTAGGATATAAATGATTTTTTTTTTAAATATATATGGTTTTTTTCATGCAAATTCTTCTTTCTTCGATTGACACATTGAAAACCAAGACCACTCTTGATGGTCCATAAAATTGCTTGTTAATCAAACAAAATCCTCGGCACACACACATTAATTTCGGTTCATTCAGTTCAGGGAATAATCAATATTTTTATATATTGTTATAGCTAAATCACGAACCTTAAATAAAATAAATTCTCAACTAATTAACAAAAAGTATCATTTAAGATTCAATAAAAATTAAATAAGTTCATGATTCTAAATCACGTCGTCAATCACGATACCGTGCCATATAACCAATGAATATTTGCTTCATAAACCTTGGATGTAAATTTATAATAAAGTAAAACTTCGACAAATTAATTAGCGATAAATTATTAACTTCGTTAAAATAATATTTTTTATCAGTCACGACTTCGGCCAATATGCTGAATTAATATTCTCTTTAAATTTATAAGATAATAAAAATTTAAGCTTTCAAAAGGTCCAAAACATATAAAATAATAATTATAAAATGTGGCTTATATATGTATATTACACACATTTGAATAATTATAAAATGCTCAATTTATTCGTGAATTTTGTGAATACATGGTGATTTTTTGTTGCGTTTTGGGTGCCAACAAAAAATTAAAAAAATAATTCAAATGTTATTTTTTTTAATCATTTTTTATTTTGCATAATAGTGATGAATAATTAAATTTAATCCCACATTTAAATCTTATCTTTATATTAGTTTATCATACATCAGGAAGGTAATATGAAACCTGGTTTTTTGTGTTTATACCTTTGAATGAAGCATGTTGCTACGACAGTAGCAAGAATACCACGGGTAGTCAGCTATGTCCGTTTGTTTTGTTTGTGGTTGTTTTTACCTATATATTCTAGGGAAATCTCCGTACATTCATCCTAAAGCTAAAGGGAGAAAATAATACCCGTTTAACAGTTGTTTTGATCATATCCTAAATTGAGAAACAACACAAATCAATAACCTTGGTAATATAATTTAGAAAAAATAAAACATATCTAAACACTTTCCAAAATAAAATTATGCGTTCAACTCCCTTAACACCTATAGATAGGCCAGTTCATTTTTCACTTAGCCAAATTTCAATTAGAATCATTTTGATTTTCTCAAACTTAGATTTTCCCTCAACTATCGGTGTTGTTTAGTATTAGCCTCGTACTATTTCTCAAACAAATGTTCATATTTCAGACTTTAGATGCTTGCTCCCGCAAACTTAGCTTTTCCCTTATTCCTCAAGCTCGACATACGGATATTCAAATTCTGTCTTATACTTATTTTTACCCTTCCTTATCGCATTTGTAGAACCAATTTATTACCATACGGATGCCTGTATAAATAAAAACTCGATCTCTGCCTTCTCTCCATCCCTCCTCACTTGATGTTTATCCCCATGTAACTATATTGACCGACCAAAAAGTGTAGTTATAGAGAAGCCGTAAACGAAATAAATTAGTCCTTCGTAACAACAACCATTCTAAGAATGACCAACATTTTTCTCGATGACTTCACTTTGCATTTCTGATTTCGTCCCGCAATTCTATATTGATCTATACAAAATTTAGTTTATGAATAAATCAAGTGGGATTACGCAAAACGACCATTGTAATAATGAGAAGCACTTTCCTAATAATTTCCTTTCCCTATTATGATGCTTGGTTGTAATTTCATATTTATTGTATACAGAGCTAGATTCTAGTTACTAAATGAGTAAAATGAGATTTATTGTATGTGCTTCTTATACACTCCAAAGTCCAAAGTGCACCAAACAATGACATCATACACTCCAAAGTCCAAAGTGCACCAAACAATGACATCATTAGTTATTCGTTTCAATGTACATATCTGAGCCTTCTTATCAAATTAGTCTAAAACTAATTGATTTACTTGATTGGTTGTGTAGTGGGAATTTTCGATCTAACAGTATGTTATTTGTTTGTAAATGATGGTTAGGGAAACAATGGTTCCCTGATTCTTTCACAAATTCCAAAAGCTGGAAGTTTAACACCTATTATATTTCCTAAACCTTTATTCTTAAAAATATGTCAGAATTTTATCATTTATGTTGTATTCATAATCTTCAAGGCCATATATGAAATTCAATCGTCATTCTACGAATGGGTTCAAGTGTACTATAAAAAAAATCTATCATATTTCTTATTAGCATTAGTGTGACAAATGTTATTGCAAATTAGAGTTGTTGACATACAATCTATAACTGTGACAAACCGGAATATTTTTGCTCCCAACGGGTCGGGTTACGACCCGTTTGGCAAGCTCTAACTTTCTGATACGCCACTCAATGAACCGTTATAACCAACTTTTCAGAACATATGTTATACAAGCAACTATGCATCAACTTGTCCCAAATTGCTTTATAAGCATACATGTATAATTCTCGTTTCAAGGGACATCGAAACCGATAAATGATTTTCATCTTTCTACTTTGAGGATACAATATCTCTTACCAACCTATCGTGTCGCACGGTCTTCCACTTGTGAGTGGGATCCTGACAACACACACCATGTCAGACGAGTGAGGGGGTGATCAGTCCTAGTGCCAAGGGTATTGGGATATCAACCACCGTTCCAAACGGATTCTGGAAAACTCATAAAACTAGGTCAAGCTCAACTGACCATCTTTCTCAAATGAATGAACTACTCAAAAAAGTTAGTAATCATTTCCAAAGCAATAGTATTAACTGTTAACATAAACAGCAACCATTCCTCCCGGGTGATATGAGTTACCTCGTACGATAATAACCATTGCTTAACTCACTTGCCGAGACAGATAATATGAATTACCTCGAATGTCTTACGGGTTGCACAGGTATGAATTATCTTGAAAAGGCAATAATCATCTCTATCTCACATTTATACTACACCGGAAAACAACAACTATCTCTTCACTAGGTTATATGAACAACTAGTACTACAACTACCTCTTACAAACAATATATATACTGCGAAGGTTACAATCATCTCTGAATAGATGGTATGAGCTGTCGCGCAGCAACCAACCCTTGCAGATGATATGAACAACCATGTGCTGAACTGCAGAGCTACTGCCTATGTACCTTCCTCCATAGCTCGAAGGGATCAAGCACGACCGTAGTTCGTCTTTCTTTGTTTAGATAATATGAATTGCCCGCAATTGCAACAACTATCTCTTATTAGATGATATGAACTACGTTGTTTAGGTAGTAATCATCTCTTACAACGGTATAACTCTAGCTCGATCTGGCTCACGTCACAAGGAATTAACTAACACATTTAAAAAGTACTAATTAACTAATCAATCACATATGCCATCAGATAAAAAGTAAATATATACACATACTCGCAAACAAATTTCAAATATAAATCATATTACCAACCAGGTGAATGCAAACAATGCCCAACATAACCTGTAAAGTAAACTTACTATTTAAACTTCAAAAACATTAATTCTTTCAAAGGAAACATGACAATAATAATTATTGAATTTACACAGATTAGCACTAGGACCAAGAATTTACATTCTTGCAACATATAACAAATTTGCGAACTCATACTACAAATTAACTAAAGCTTAACAGGAACTCATACTACAAATTAACTAAAGCTTAACAGGTAACACCATTCGGCCCTGCAACAGTAATGTCCGTTTGGAATTGTACACAAATTGTCATAGCTACAAGACCACATAAATAGTCTAGAACCACACTAGTATCATTAGGATGATATAAAATAATGCATAACACTATCTCCATTCTCACCATGATTCATAACTATTTTTAGAGAGGGTCGATAATTTAGACGGAAACAAGGATTCAAAGCAGCGTCCATTCTTAAGACATAGTTTAAGACCCATCACCATTACTATCAACTATCTTAAATCGAAGACAACTAGTTAAAAAATTAATACCACCATCATTCAATAACAGTTCAAATATTGAGTACACAATTTAAACATGAGCCTAATTTACAAGGCCAATTAACAACCGTAAGCAATAATAAGTCAAACTATGATTCTAGCCTACAAATTGTTTCCATCAGTCATATAAATTCTTTTTTCTTAATCAATCACAACCTAAATAGCTAGCTTAAGGTCTACACACAGATAAGTATAATATGCACAACAAATTCCGTGAAATGAATAGCTCAGTAATTACCATTCAATGGATTACACTACCTCATGATTTAGATTTACAAATAACATAAACAATTCATTATAGTAACAATTCTTTCCACACATTTACAAACCAAAATTACTTTCACATAATTTCAAAATATTATTCAGATCTTATTAAGTACCGTAGTAGACCCCAGGGCAAATGAGGGACAATGAGCCTCCAACTCCACAGCCACGGCTTGTTTTGCACATTTGCAAACCTAAATGCAGTCCAACTATTGTTTTAAATTCACATTCATCAAACCAATCGTATGCCTAACAATTCTGACCGACTGACGGCTATATAGACATTTTAACAAACAGTTCATAGGTACAAATTTTCTACTTTCTCATTTAAAAGACATAATTTATTCATGTATAATTTTCTAACAATCATTTTCTTATACAAACTTAAGCCACAAATACGATTAATGCTTGCTATCCTTATTCATTTGTGACTTCTAAGTATCGACATGGTACTAATATTAATTGTAAGGAAACACCACAGAAGATTTCAATCGAAACATGGAATAAAATTTTTTATGGGAACATATATATATATTTTTGTTATTATTAATAATCCAAGCAACGAACATCAATTTCTTAGAGAATTATTGAAGAACTTAAAGATACTTACACGTTTAGTTGTAAGTAAACTTGACGGTTGTTTAAGCCATTAAGGTGCAAAAATGTATATAACATTACCACCACTTCACCAGTTGAATCCCTAAAATGTATTCCATGGCCAGTAAGAAAAACAAAGGAGCAAGGATTAAGAAAAAATGATACAAGTATCACTGGTAGATATAATCTACAAAAACCATCGTTAAATTACATCAACTTCTTTTGGTTAATATAGATTTTAGCACCCTAATCCCTTCATCAACTGTCATGCATGACCGATACTAGGATAACTGCATCACTTTCCAAGGATTTATCTTTTTTACTAACACCTTAATATCAATCTCTGCCTTACTGATTCTTGGGGTTCTGAAAAGAAAAATCATATATCAAGATAAAGATGAGAAAACGAAATCCCCAAAATCTCTTGCACTCAATTTTGTCTTATATATGTAATCTCCATCATTCAAAATAAAATTTTAAGGGTTCACAAAAATTGCCAGAGAAGAAGATGGAAAAAAGAAAAAAGAAAAAAGAAAACACCCCTTCTACTGTTTTCACCCCTTCTTTATTTCGCTTCTGGTGGTAGTATCTAGAATTCTCCCTCGTTTCACACCACTTGTCAAGCATGCTTAGAAAGTAAAATTTGTTTATTCATTAAAAGATAAATCAAAGGAAAATACAAACCAACATGAGTCAAACGGGTCAACTATCATTAAGGGGGTCCAACATTGATTATTACTTATGTAAACATTTTAATTGTTAAAACCGGATTAATGTTTATCATTAGTAGATAATTCGACTAACAGGTTAGTTAAACTGGAGAAAAATATTGGGGTCTTACAATAATCCTCTTTGTGAATTTGAGAATGCACAATACCCAAACCAAATGTACATGTTTCCTAAATATAATCATGTTACATGTATCAGTGCTTCAGTAAATAATAATACACATGCAAACTTCCGGTATTCTTATCCAACGCAGTTTTTACACTGGATTTTTATATCCATTTTGTCAACAGCCCCGCAAACTACACATTAACAAAAATTCAGCGATTAATTTTTCCAACTTATAAGAAGTGAGACAGGAAAAAAAAGATTACACTAATAAGAAGATAAAATACCATTCAAGATAGAATTTGGATTCCAGATGAACACAAACATTGTGTTTTCTCATCCTTCCCTTCTTTTCGAGTTATCAAATAGAGTTTAAAATGAAGGATTTTATGTTGAACATGCAAATACCATGAGGCTTTACAATTCATGTTGAACATGAAAATACCATCAAGCTTCACAATTCAGAAATATGTTATTTATCATGCTAAACTCTACTCTAGGATGAACCTTGGAAGCTAATATTCTAGTTTTTTTGATGCAATAAGCACCAAAAAAGTTTCTAGTACAAACCTTTCATAAGAAAGAATCTTTGTACTACCTATGTATTTACGAAGTCAAACTGATTATGGATAAGCAGTGGGGGCTTGTATACTTGGTGAAGCATAAAGATCTTTGAATTCATCTTTGTACATGTTCTTTGTGATTTGAACTACAACCATGTGTATGCTTGGTCTGGAAAAAAAAAAATCTACCTAAAGTAGTATTATACGATCAAAAGAGTGAGAGACTTGGATGAATACCTGCATTTGGGAGATGAATGCATTTTTTTATATAGTCGTTGCAGTGTCTAGTACCAACGCTAAGCATTTATTTAACGAAATTATGATTCGGAAGGACATGGAGATAAATATTAGTAGCATTGTTTCTAACATTGTGAAGATATGCTTCTCTTTCACTTTGGTTACGACTTCACACTCCACAGATAGGTTATGTTTAGTTATATTATTGAAGTATCAAAATAGGACACAATAACCTTTTATGTATTACACCACTGAACTAAATGCAAATTGTTGATTCCCGCTCACATCTTTAAATTGAATTGTACCTGAGTTGTTAATAAATCATGATCAATTATGGCAAAGCTAAAAGACTGAAGGCTATTGTTGAAAAAACATATATGGTAGGGGAATAAGTCGCTGCCATGAATTATTTCTTGGACACTTTTTAACTGCCAGAAAAATAGTAAATTGGATTGTTCGAGTCATCAGTTCACATGGATGAGTAATATGTGACTAATGCTATATAACTGGACTGAAGAAAAGAGAATACTACACATATCTTATCGGAAACTGTTGATTCACGCCCACATTTTTGGATTGAATTGTACCTGAGTTGTTAATAAAGCATGATCAATTAATTATATGTATTCCGAATAGTCATCATAACTACATTCATGTACATATCTTTCATGTATTAATCAAGAGAACAAAATGTGCTCCTATAGATAACCCAAGTGGCCTAGTAGTAATAATGTCAAAACAGATGCTCAGACGATCAAACTGGAAAACAAGTGTGATTTGTGGTCACTTACTTGAGATCAAAGAAAATGGTCCACCGGAGGCAGAAGTTGAGGGCTTGCATAGTAAATAACTGCAAGTAATTATTAAGCAAGCCTTTCAATTATATGTCGTAGATTCTTACTTAATTCTATGACCATCGATGAAATAAATGGCCAATTAAGGCACATAACACAAAACATGTTGACATAACACCAATCCTGTCGTAGTATCTTAGATTCTTAGCTAGTAATTTCTCCTATAAATTGTTTCTCACCCATCATGAGGAAACATTAAATAGATTTCATATTATCGTTACGCAAAAAAGTTGGGTGTCTAAATGGTCAGTTGGTGGGGCTAATTGGTAGTGAAGTCAAGCGACCGCTAAGCTTCGGATCAGTTGTTTCTTCATGTCTCGAGGACTCAAAGTAATAATGACTCTAAAATCTTTTGGTAAGCTGGTGTAGTTGACAGATACCTCAACATATGATTAAGTTCAAAGAGAAGTTGGCCACCTACATTTTTAATAAGTTATTGTGTTGACAAATATAAATGCAGACAATTTCAAAAAGTATATTTTATAAAATAAATGTCGGAAAAAAATCAATGTACCATGGGACCCTGCAACGTGCATAATAAATAACATCAAAAATGTTACCAGGGAATGGTATTCTCTTGGTACCCATCACAGCTGATACAACAAAGATGTCCATTCTTTCAAGGGAAAGTTGAATTTGAGCTTTATTAACATCCTTGAGAGTAAGTGACATGGTTAGCATATCTTTCTCAAAAAAATATCTTCCAAAGCTAGTAATGAGTCATCATGATCCTAGTCTTTCCTGAATGATTCAAAAAATTCTGGTTAACGAAAGGATCCCAATCTTCATTATCGGAGTAATTTATGATCGAAAATTCTTCTATATTCTTAAAAGATATTAGAATAATTGTTAAAAAAAAAAAACAAGTAAACTCTCATAGTATGCCAAATAAAAGAAAGATTAGAAAAATTGAATCTAAAACAATATAGAAATTAAGATTTTCAATCTCTATCCACTATAAAGAGAGCCCCGAATTCTTGAATCTTAAAAAAATTAAAACATTACTATGCATTATTTCATAAAAACATTAGTATGCATTATCCCGGGATAAGGAAGTCGTATTTCTCTTTCCACTGTCAGAGCCAATTTCGTCATCAGTACTGAAACTGCCAGCAAGAACAACCTTAAGTTGATTTAAACGACGTATTGATCAAATGTTGACGTTGTATATTTTCCAATGATATTTACGGGGATGTGTATCCCTAATTTAAGGTACTTACATTTCATAAAACTCCTTATCCATGTGCCGTCATCACCCGATATGTGTTCTGTCTTTGTACATGTTGACGCTCTGCGATGGTTTTTCCCTTTTTTTTTCTTGAATCGTCTTCATGCGTTGTTACACCAAGTATCTGAATTAGGAGACCGAATATACTATGTTAAACCGAGAATATATATAACGGAGTTGTGTCGTTTTGATTTTACACATATGACATTTACAATCTCCAAAATACTATTGCAATTATAGGATGGTAACATAGAAAATATTGATACAATGGATAATATACCCAATAATCCCGAGCCTGCACTTTTTACTTCACGATTTCTAGTTTATACGCTTCATTTCAAAAAAAAAATGTTATTAATGCTTGTATTATAATGTCTTTAATAATTCAGGTGTAAAGGTTTTTAGAGTCTTAAAGTGGTTGTTTTATCCAGAAAAAATTAACTCGGTATTGCATAATACAGAGAAAGTGCTTAAGGTAAGGTTGCGGTTAAATAAAATGGATGCAGAGTCTCATTGTTGTTTCTCCGTATAGGAAAAAAATAATCTATGTACTCTGGCAAAGCTACACTGTGATTATTTATCATTTTATTGTTTTTCAGCTGAACAGGTTATTCTTGTGTGGTTAATGATCCAAAAAAGTCAATTCAAATAAGAATGTTGATTCTCCCTCCCTCATGTTGGTTGCAACCTCGACATTTGTACCTTATCTAATGGGAAGTTCTTTCTAAACAGGGTGATCAAGCTATCATGGTCCCTAGTATCCCAATAAAACTTAGTTTCTCATCTGGTTGATGCCATATGGCTCGTTCTCACTCAAGATAAACTGTAAAGAGGAGTCAAGAGATTATCCCAAATTTGATGTTAAATCGGACTTGCATTTTCATTTTTAATGAATTCAGACTCTGTTAGGTGCATTCCAGGTGCATTTATTTCTATTTTGGAAAAAAAAAAAGTATAGAATAAACTGTCATACTTTACCATCAACTGTAACTTCTTGTGCAGTACATGTCGTTCTTCGTTTTGAAACAACGGACAAACGCAGTTATAATAGGATTTGCGCTAACAATAACTGAACGAATGAACTGAGAAGGGTGCTCACAGGGCAGTAATAAGTCCTATATGAAATTTATTGTGGTTGGTCATATCTATCTAGAGTATTGGGCATATATGAAAACATGGTCTTTGAAAGACACATTTTTGTATCTACATTGTGCTCGATTATCTATTTTAATAGTGTTTGATTTTGTATTTATTATGGGTTTTTATGTATTTGTAGGTATTCTTGAGAAATAAATATTTGTGGAAAAATCGGCTCAAAAAATGATAAAGGCACCCAGGAAAAGTGATTAAGGCACCCACCAGTTGGATCGGGGGCACCTCTCTTTCAAATTCAAAAATTCAAAAAAGAGCGGGAAATGTTCTTCATACGTGAGAAACTTCTGGATGATTCTGAACCAAATTCAAAGGGTTTTAAAACTTGTTTTTGATATCCCAAATTGAAGAAACACCCAAGATATGATCAACACACGTTAACCAGAGTGATTCACGTCGGAAAATATGGCTGGAAAATTCAAAATATGGCCGGAAAAGGAGTTACTCTCGGATTTGGATTATCACGTAATTGGAGTTTGATTTGGACTCTTCTTTGAGTCCATATCGGTTAAGAAAGGTTCCTAGGGTTTACTAACCCTATATAAAGCAAAGAGAAGCAAAGAAAATCTAAGCCAGAGCCACCGAAAAAATTCCAGGAAAAAAAAAGCTTGCTGCTGGAGGGAAAAACAAGAACTACAAAAAGCTCCAGAGAACTGTCATTTTCTCTGTTGCATATTCTTTCAAACTTCGGTATCTGACAAGGCACGTACTTTATTTTTGTCTTCTTAAACAACGTAGAGAACATTCTCTGTAACGCTTATAAGCGTATCAAATCGTTTGTGTTACTTTTATATCATCATTGTAAACACTTTTTGAGCTATGAACAATTATTTTGAGAGTGTTTCCAACATGATGAGCTAATCACCATCACTGGGGCGACAGAGGAAGCTATTTTCCAATAATAAAGTGGTAATTCTTCTTCTTATTATTTTTTGCAATTCTTTTACTATTATTTGCTTTGATTTAAAATTGGAAAAATGGTTTTTATAAATTAGTTGTGTTTTCTTTTGATGAGTCATGCTGGGCTTAGAGCTTTTGATGTCTCATGCTTTCGATTTACAACTATTATTTTGAAAACCTAACTTTGGCAATATTTTGGATAAACTGAATATACGAGTTGCAAGATTTTTATCAATTGAAAAATTGGCTAATGGTGGAATCCTTAGTCCCAGTCCTTCCCATAATTTGAAATCAATTTTATTTTAATCTGTTTTATTTTTAGTTATTAAAAATTAGGTTTAAAAATCGAATCTTTAAAAATCTGAGTATCGAACCTTTCTACCACTATTTAAAAATTACATCAATAACCTAAAATTAGGGAAAACCATTCTAGCATTTTTCTTCTTTAATCTTCTCAATAATCTGAAACAACAAAATCAAATCAAATCAAATCAAATCCCCAATCAATAAAAAGAAATCAAACTAAGATTTTAGGGACTATTCAACAACAAACCTCAGGAACATATCGTTCAGGCCATTTTTTGACAGCTTCGTCCATTGGAATTGGATCTTCGATGAAATTAAATTCCACTGATCGAACATGAGCTTCGACGGTTTCTTTTATCTTAACCTTTTGGTTGATGTACCTTAATTTGTTTCATTATTCTTGACTAATCGGTGAATACTGATATGTTTAGTCATTAGAGTAAAAAGGAAGAAAAAATCTCCCATCTAAAAGTAAATAGTACTAAAAACATTAAATAGTGTTCATGAGTAGGGTACTCTAAACCCCGATTGGCCGACTCTTCGCTGCGAGCATTTACAATTACCATCATCTACTAAACAAAATCAACAACAAAATATAAAAAGATACCAATAAACAGGATATCACGGTTTTATACCTTGCATGAGTTTATTATTATAGCCACAAAAATTCCAAATAACTAATATCAATATCCATGAACTCTGACTGCCGCAAAGGTACTACCAGCATCTCCAGTGATTTATCACCTCATCAATAACTTAAATTCCACTGTTCGAACATACAAACCATTAATTTATGAATATAAATTATAAATTATAAAACACCAATAACCCAAAACAAAATATTAGTGTATCACCTCCTTTATTCACGACTTTATCGCATCTTGATTTATCGTCAATATAGTGAGAAGAGGTATTACCAGCATCTACAGATCAAACATCACCATTAACCATAAATTTAGGCATAAAAATCCGATATTTATTAATAAAAAACAGAAAGAAAAAAAAATCTAGCAGGAAAAAACAATAACATGAAAGCGATGTAACCTTACCTTTGCTCGATTGCTTTATATAGAGAGCATCTAAGCCCAGAATTTCCATAAACAAAAAACAAACTCGACTTAGAAGAAAAAAATCCCTAGTTTTGAAAACAACACCCTAAAAGTTAGGAAACTTTTGTAATTTTGGATAGCTACATTATTCTCATATATCACCGTAATTAGTGGATGCGAACATTTTTGTGTAAAAAATATCCAACATATCAAGACATAATAAAATTATAAATCGGCCTTATTTGATCTATTTTTAAATTTAGACTTATTTTATTACTAATTATGGTATGAAAAAAACTAAAAAAAGTAATATGAAAATCAGATTTATTATTTTGTTATTGCTTGAATTTTTGTATGCACGTTTTCGTTTTAGCTCGTTTTAGATTTCAATTCTTGCTTCAGTTTTTTTGTTTCAAATCCTAACAATTATGTAATTTTTGACTTTTGGACAGGATCACCACAAAAATTATTTGCAAAAGAGAGACATCGTCCGATTCAAAGGTTAGTACCCACGATCTAATTTGATCAATTTTTTTTAATTCTCATCGGCAGTGTAATTGGTAGGAAGTTTATTCTGTAGATTTAATTGATAGAATGGAGTTTTAATTAGGAAAATATTGATTTTAAGAACTGTAAACGGACATTGGACATTGGACATTTTTTTATATATATATTTATTTATTTATTATGTGATGATCACGTGATTGATGTATAATTGATTTAATTTTTCTGATAATCATGATGAAATCGTGAATGCATGGTTAATTGTTCATTTATGAATTTTTGTAAATAATATCTATCTGAGATAATTGTTTTAGGAAAAAAAAAATGTTTTCCATAAAAAAAAATCCCGTGGGGCCAGGATTTTTTTCCACGTTTTCTATTGGGCCACGTCAAATAAATTTTATTAAAAACGCTTGGTGGGTCCAGAATCAACTAGAAACTCCGATGAATGAGAGCGCTCGAAAAAACTCTGTTGTTATATTATAAATGTAAAGCATTTTACACACTTTACATAAATTAAGTTTGTATAAATATTAAGAAACAATATCAATTTACAAGAAAAGTAAAAAAAAATCAAGTTTTTTAGGATTAATTTGATTTTTGTTTATAAATTTTCATATGTTAATTTTGTCACGACGAAATCTCGGCCGCATCACAGGAAATCTCGCCTGTCTCGATGAATTTCTCGGTCAAATCTTGTCTCATCGAAATTAAGAGATTTGTCTCGGCCATGGACCAGAACCGAGATCTCGGCAGTCTCAATCGAAATTGACTACACTGGGTCCACCGTCCACCCATATGATTTTTAAACTCGTACAAGTCAACTCAAACTTTTGAATCGAATGGCGAATCATGTAATGAGTTCAACTCAGGGCTTCCTGCCTTTTCTTTTCTTTTTTGGTGATGTTCGAACCCGAAACCCTTAACCTTTTTTCTAGGAAAAGGGGTCGGTGAAATTCGAACCCTCGTATAGATTGTTTAGATATCATTTAAAAAGTTGTTTTTTAATTTTTAGAAGTAAAAATTTTAACTTTTTATGAAATAAAAATATTTTGTTTGTGACTTCTGCTTACGATATCCAAACACCCTATTAACCTTACTTGTTGGGTGTTAATTGAAGAGCTGAACAGTATTCTTAAAATGTTTTGCCCTCGTCAAAATCCTCAATTCACGAGTCTACTTGCGATTTGATGCTTCAATATGGAAAACGAGTGTGTGGTGCGATTCAAGATTGAAATATCCTGCTCCACACAATTGAAGCTATCTATTTTCTAGCCAATGATAAGAAAAGAGTATATCTAGCCGTCGATGGTTCTCTACAGCGGCTAAAACGTAACATTAATGGACAAAAAAGATGCAACACGAATATTTCAACTGCGGAGAAGCTGAAGTGCTTTTAACAAAGTAGGTCTAAATCTATGAACATCAATGTGTACATCCTGTTTGTCTAAATATACAGACCTAAGTGCACTCCAACCTTGTGGACTCCAACCTAGTTTTGAAATTGAAAGAGGATCTCTAAAAACAACATGATCAAGTGGATATTGTTCAATTAAAGAACTCTCATTTACACTTATCTTATACTCTAAATATCTCAATTTCATATCTTTTGCTGGTTCTCCAAAATAATTCCTGCATACCGTTTCCAGTCCTCCCAATGGTACAATCTGAATAAGTATTGCATTTACTGGAAGAAAAACAATATTAGTTAAACCAGCTCCATGAACTCCCAGCATCACATCACATGTACTCACGACTTCCGCAAATCTTGTGCAATCCATACCGTTTCCAGGTTCCGCTACAATTACTTCATATCCCAAGCTTTCAGCCATAGTAACTATTTCATCTTCATTTATAAATTTCCGACTTTTCTTACGCGAAACAAGTAGAAGCCTTGGCTGTTGTAACTGTTGCTGTGGATTCTTGCTTATAGTTATTGCGGAGGATTTCGAATTTAATGAGTAGGCACTTCTTAAGAATTTGGTGAAATCCGTCATTGAATAGCCTTCAGGAGATTTCGTAGGATCTATATCAAAATCCTTATGTACTTTTAGACCGACGATTACTCTTTTATAGCAATGGACATTGTCTTCATTGTCGATATCGATTATTGGGTATCTAGATAGGTGTTGAAAAATCACTTTATATTTGTATATCCAATACCGGTTTGAATTAGTTATCAGAAACTGAACTTCCTTGTTGAACATATGAGAAGTGAGAAAAATTGGAATGAATATATCTGTATACGCGTGGAAATGGTTCCAACTATACCCTGCAGTCGAAAAAATTATCGCAGGTACATTATGGCTAAAACTGCATTGAGGCACTTCTTTGCCATTGCTGTTGATAAATGATTGTACCGAAAATTGGCTAACGCTACTCATTGCATTTATATCTATTTTCCGAGGGTAAGGTTTTACTTTCCATGGTTCGTTCCCTGCGTAAATACCATTTTGAGATGAAGTATTGAATAGGACGGTTGATGTTTTCCCATGAATCCTAACATCTCCATTGATATCACAAAAATCAGTCATCCGGTTAGAAACATCGCATACAGGTTCCCGCTTCATTCCCCTAGTATTTGAAACTTTGATTTCTTTTTTCAATCCACTAACTTGAATTGATATTTCTTGCTTCATTTCAATACTACGGAATTTGATATCACTATGAAGGATTTTGATCTCCGGCTGGATTCTAGTATCTGCAGCTTTGGTGTCCTGCTTCAATTCGTCTCCCTTCCTTAATCGAAGAGCTTCCTCGCCTTTGTCTTGAACCATTAAAAGCCTTAATCCAGTATCGTTAGAGGATCTTAAATTGACTGCATGATAAACAACCAAGATCAAAAGAAAATACCAACACAGACAAATACTTAAAATAGTTTTGAATCACGTTTATTACTGCAAAATTTCATGTAGACACTTACCAAGAGGAAAATATGTGAAAGATGATTTGTAAACTGAAAAGGAGGTAAGTAGAATGATCAAACATCCAACAAATGCTCCATATCCAAGCTTCTTTTGTTCATGCCTGCTAAAGGTGTTAGAAAATATTGCCTTGTACTTCATAGTATTGACGGGCGCCTGCTATGATATGATTATTATTCCTTCTGTAGTTCTTATTCTAGTGTATTAAGCTTGACTTACAATCTTACTCTAAACGCATCTTTCATGAATTGAGGAGTTTTGAGTATTGCGATCCAGTAGCTAGCTTAAAGATGGACATAATTTGTGATTTATTTAAGTGCATTCGTAGTTCATAGCCAGGATGTATAAATTAAAGTGGTGTTCACGTCGTTAATAATTAAGATATAAATTTATATATAAATCGTTAAAAATATATCTACAGGAAATAGAGTTCTCAAATTCTTTAGAGAAGATGGGTCATACGTCCAGAAAAAAGTAAAAACTGGTTGCAGTGGACGGCTAAACAATTAGGCTGGGTTAAATGGACGACGTCCATGTCATTCTAAAATAGACATTTTATACCCCTGAAACTATTTTCTTTTCTTTTTTATACCACTTTGTAACCATTGAACATCTCAAGATTCTCCACCATCAACTTCCTATATCAAGCATTATCGACCGTTTCCACCATCATCTTCCTTCGCCAACAGAGCATCGACCATTTCCACCATCATATTTCTCTACCATCATATTCCTCAACCGGATGAACCTAGTTTCATCATGTGTTTTCACTGGATGAACCTGGTTTCATAATGTGTTGTCACAGGATACACCTGGGTACATCCTCTGTTACCACCGGATGAACCTGGTTTCATCATGTGTTTTCATTAGATGAACCTGGTTTCATAATATGTTGTCACAGGATGCACCTAGGTACATCCTTTGTTACCACGGGATGAACCTGGTTTCATCATGTGGTGTCACTGAAATAAAAAAATAACAATAACAACATGGGATGTATCCAGGTATATCATGTGTTATTGCTTGATGTATCTACATACATCTTGTGTTTATTTCTCAAACTAAAATAACAATAACAATAACAACATTGGATGTATCCAGTTACATCCTGTGTTATTGCTTGATGTATCCAGATATATCTTATGTGTATTACTTAAACTAAAATAAGAATAAAAATATCAACGCTAGATGTATCCAGGTACATCATGTGTTGTTGCTTGATGTATCCCGATAAATCATGTATTATTGCTTAATGTATCCAGAATCTGATGTTATATGGGTTCAAGTTTTGGTTGACAAATACTTTTATAATTGTTTGTAACCTGATTATACAATTCTGAAACATAATGATTTTTGGTATGGTGCAAAATTCAGCGAGGTCTTCAATGGGTGAAAAAATATCAAATTTTAGAGGTTGGAGATGGCAACAATATACATGCTCTTATTGATCTTCGGATACCATGACATACTTCTACTCCTCCATCAGTTACTTCTCACCGTCAGTATAATCTCATCCCTACTGTGAGTGATTTCTTTCTTCCTAACACTTGCATGTGGAATCACCCTTTCTTACAATAACAATAAGTGCAACTCATATTCCTATTCTTTCACTTCATATTCCAGCTAAGGGGGTGATATATACGAGGAAATGGTACCTTTCTTTCTTCCTACTACTGCAGTTTTCTTATACCATAAGTGCACCTACTCCAATCTATGGTCATTGTGCTTCTTGTTTACGACTTCATGTGGATACTTCGCTCATCCCTAATATTTATGATACAGGTACTGGTTTCCAAATAAGTACTCACACAAATTGTTTTGTGGCAGCCTCAACAGTGCCATTCAATGGATTCAATGTTACCAGATTCCTTGTGTGGGGATTTGGTATTAATGGCTCCGTGTATGTTGTACCTTGGAAGGATTAGTATTTGGTTCGTGATTGTCGAGTCTTGTTAGATAGTTTGACTGATGTTAACGATTTTTTCTTAGAATAGTCAATAATCATGTAGCTGATGAACTAGACATGTATGCTAGTGTTTCTGATTCTTCACAGGAATGATGGAATGTTCCACCTTCTTGTATCAAGTCCTTTCACTTCTTGTTTCTGATTTCATTATAGTTATTAGGCAGTTTAGGCTATAGATTAAGATTTTCATATGAGCAAATATATTATCCAGAAACTTATTTTAAAGGTTTTAGCAGTTTTAAGTAGCTTTTCAACTTTTATGTTCAGATTTTAATTTTGTCAAATTATTGGGTTTTATAATCTGTTCAATGTTATAATGCTTCATGATCTTTAATTTTTAAAGAACCGTATTTTTGTTTGTATCAGTAGAGGGAATGTAACAAAATCCAAATGTAATATAGATAACCTTGTAATTATAAGTGGAATTAATTATGTTATATCGTGGTAGATTCCACTCTTCTCTTGTAACTGGATTGCATATGTAGATAGGATCACCACCAACAAATATATAACTATCGGATACACGAAAACAAGGATTGCATATACCTTTGAAGCTAATGAAATCCTTTCTTTATTTGTCGGGATGCGTTAGACACAAAAAGTTTTTAGCGAAGTCCAAATTCAAACCCCATGTGTAATCGCTAATCATTGATGTCCCAAATAAATATAAAAACGAGTATTTTAGGTAGTTATCTCTAAAATTTAAATATCCAGTTTGGGATATTTGAAAAGAATCTTAAAAGTTATTAGGCATTTAAACAGTATCAAAATTTACTTATCTTAACACACCCAGAGAAACTATACTAAGGGTAGGGCTGTCAATGGGTACCCGAATACCCGGACCCGTCCCCGAACCGGATGAATCGGGTCCGAATCCCAAAACTGGACCCGTTAGTGATTTTGGACCCTAACGGGTAGGACCCGATAATAAACGTTCCGTCCGGGTCCTACCCGCGGGTAACGGGTAATTTATAGAGGGTTAATTTTGTAAAATTGGATAGCAAATTAGATCATATATATAAAAAAATTAGATCTTCACTTCATCATTCTTTCCGTTTCTGATGAGAAGAGAAGACTTCTTCAGAAACAACCCATCGGCTGTGACTAAATGATGCGTATGCACCAAACCCATCTTCTTTTCCGACCACAACAGTGAGAACACCACCAAATCGGCAGCAATGACAGTAGTTCGTTGTCAACATCAAGATCATGATTCCTCCTCTAGTCAGTCAACTATTCAGTCTCATCATGAAATGGCAGCTATAGGTGGAGGAAACCCTCATGCAAAATCTCTCAATTCAACTTGTATGGGTGACATTATTTTAACGTGGTTATATTGTTCTTTGATATAAGCAGGATTTGATGAAACTAACGGAAGACAAGATAATGCTCAAGTTAAATCCTTTGCAACTCAGGCAACTCCGTATTTTAGCTTACCTAAAATCAATCTACCGTATGTTTTTTTCTTGTCTTCTCGTGTTTAAGAGTGTAGACCCGATAATTATCCGGACCCGGTAATTACCCGATGTTTTAATAGGGTCCGGTTCTGGGTCCATAGAATCCGGAACCATTAGGACCCGAAACCGATTAAAATATTCGGATCCAGATCCTATGGTACCCGAAAAAACCCGAACCCATTGATAACCCTAACTAAGGGTTATTAAACCAATTAATTGAATTCTTTTTTATTTAGCAAGATTCTTTCTTCTGGTTTTTCCCCTACAAAGAATGTTCTAGGTAATGAGAGGCAACAGCCGCAACACAACGTTGCCATGTGCTTGCATTACACTAATTGTAATAATCAATTGTTAAAAATAATGGGTCAAACGATATGCTTTAATTTTCCATAAGGAATTGTTTATTTTGTTATTGAAATTCCTTTACGACTATGCTTCCTAAGAAATTTGAAGGGTCGTTTTATATTTTGGTTCTTCTAAAAGCGACCAACTCGTTGTTACGGGCATTTAAAAGGAAAAGCAATGCAAACCAAGATAAAAATTGTTGGGCTATTTTGTCATGTTAGTTTAGAAGAGATAGATCACTTGCTGCTAGAATATTCATATCTAAAAACCTTTTGGGAGTACTTTACCGGATAGACATAATTTGGGTAAACAAGAACAATATAAAAGAGCAATTGTAATATTATCGGGTAAGTAAGGGAAAAAAGTTATATAATAAGATGTGGTCATTAATTCCTTTCATCGTACCATGAGTTATTTGGTATGAAAGGAACAGACGAGTAATGGGGAAGAAAAGAGATAGGGTGAAGGATGAAATCATAATTGAAATCAAAAGATAGACATTTCAATGGGGTTCCTCAAATAACTGGTTTAAATATTATTTTTTTAGGGATCTAGTCACAAACTGGGAGGCATTGATGGATTGTAACTAACTGTTTTGGATTGTAATTTGGGCCTGTATTTTGGATAAGGTTGTTTTTCCACTCCTTTTAATAAAATTTTAGCCATTATTTGATCAAAAAAAACCCAACAAAAACAAAAGGAAATTGTCAGATGTGGGATTTGAACCCACGCCCTCTCTCGAAGACCAGAACTTGAGTCTGGCGCCTTAGACCACTCGGCCAACCTGACTTCTTGTTATTCTAGCTCACTACTCATACTTAGTCTGCATATGTAACTTACCACTGCTCTAAATATTAATATTAGTAATGTTCTTGCAAACAACTAAACATTACTAGTTAGGCATCAGTAACATAGGTGCAAACAACTGATAAATAAAATAAAAATATTGACTATACGACACATGAACGCCTACAGAAAAATATGAAAGAAAGCTAAAATTTTCCAAAACATACATTCAATTTTTTGATGAAGTGATTCCTCAGCAACCTGATCAATTAAGATATAATGATCTACCTGATTAATCAAGGTTTATATATCGTTTGATTACTTAATCGATTACTTAATCAGCAATGATGAGATGACACTTTGGTGGGCTTAGAACTCTGATCCCAGCCTCCCAGATACAGCATATGCATTTCACATCGTCTCCCGTCCACGCACGCTTGAAGCTATCTATTCCAGCGAATGACCAAAAAATAAAAGTAAATGCTTTTCTAGCAGGGTGATAACATCCAGCATTATTGATGAGAATGCATTCACCATCATTGATAATGTCCCTTTTTTCGTTTTGCCTCTTATGATCCTAGTTTCCGAAGAGCCAACTAAGCATGAACAAATAAAACCCTCAGCATTAGCATAACTTATCAAATGTAATGAATAGAAATCCTAAGCATTAAATTTCATGTTCATATTAGACAGAGGATGAAACTTACGGGAATTTGGGAACTGTTTGATTTCAAGATCTCGTGAAGCTGATGGGATGAGACTAGGAGCTTAACTGAGCGAAATTGAACAGACGGATTCTGTCCCCTGACATCTTGAAAGGAAATTAACCCACGCTGCTCAAGGTGTTCAAAGGCCTGCAAAGAGACAGGCAAGTGATATGTTTAAAGAGTTTATTTACTACGTATTCTGGAAAAACAAGTTAAGATTGATTTCTGTAAAACACTTTACACACCATGAAGCATCTATCTCTTTCATAATAGTCTGAAGTCTGATTAGCAGCATGTATGTCTTTGTACTCTGCAATAAATCAGATGAAGTTACACAGAGACTAATACCATGATTGAGATATCAGTGCAACTTCTATAACTGATATTCACCTTGCATGACAGAATTGAAGTTGTAGGAGTTCTGCTCTTTAGCTTCCAGTCTCTTCATGCATACCAGGATATAGAGCTCTAAAATAGAACAACCTGCTCGAATTTAGTTGCAAAAGAATAAAGATATCACACAAGCGCAAAAATGCAAAAGAGCAGAGGACAGAGAGTTTGTGTAAGCAAAATATGTATCAGAAAGAATCATTGAAGTTCACGAACCTTGTAGGCTTTCAAGCTTGGGCTGCTGATGGATGCTCCTACTTGCTGTTTCAAAGTTCTTTATTGAAAGAAACCCCGATTTTTCAAGATCCATACAACAAATAGACCGAAATCTGCATGAAAAAAGTTATGCAGTAGGAGTTAAAACTACATATTAGAAGAATATCAACGTGCGATAAAATAGCTGAACATTCATAACCTTGCAGACTTACAGAAAGCTCAACAAGTTGTTTACACTGGAATCAGCATCGGATAGTTTAGAAAGAATCGCTTTAAATTTTTGATCTCCTAAAATGTGCTGTAAAATTTAATGACTCGATTAAGGAATTCAGGAGAACATATTTAGTACGCAATTCTATCCTGACTGAAGAGAATTATGTCTAATCTGGATATAACTCTGACTGTTTGATAGATTTTCCGGACTTGAATGGCATGGATATACTTTTGATAAAAACACAATCACAAAGAGAATGGAAAATTCACATGAAGGATACATGAATTTTCTCATTAAACTCAACTACATAATCATGAGGTAAACTTGAATCTGCTGGCAATGAGAATATGTGCTCCAACAATCTACATACCAACATAGCAAAACATAACATTAGATGCAGTAGCTAGAAGTAACCATGTCGTATCTAATCAAGGTGAGTTCAGAAATCCTCACATCTGTACGTCTTCTTTAGATGGAGGAAGAAACAATAGTTTTCTGTGGGAAAAACGTGATCTTACTCTCTTTTCTAGGAGTTGATCTGCATCCTGCACCACAAGCATTAAACTTCCTCAGAGAAAACTTGAACAAACTGATTAAGAGAGTTTAAGTGTTAGTAAGAGCGTTTCTATCGAAACTGCTGAGTGCTGGGTGCCCAAACAATATAACTTAAAGCCAAGATATGTATCTGCAGTCAGGTGATTTTGGGTTGTTCCTGGAACATTTTATAGTAAGCACCAAAAATAAGATGACGAAGGTTTACGCTTACCAGGCGGCAACTGGAACCGACAACTACAGCTTGTGACATTACAGACTGCATCGCATCTAGCAAGCAATAGAGTAGTCTTTGCTTTCCCTGTGAAGACTCAGAGTAAAGACAACCACTACGTTATCACATATGATGTTAATTCATCAATACTGAATCAAGACTATGTCGATTTTTCATTGGGTACCATTGTCAGTATGAGAGTCTACTAGGGTTACCTGAGTAAAGAGATCAAACTCATCAAGTACAAAGATGAGTGTTCTATGATCTAGTCCACACTTTCTGATGAATAAAGGAAATCTTTAATTAGTAATGCACAAAAAATGGAACAAGCAAAATTCTGAAAAGGAAAAGGTTACAGATATGCAATGGTTATCTATGAAGAGGAAAAAAAATGGATGCACTTACTGCAGCATGGCTATCATGAACTGAGAGTTATCATCAGACGAGGCCTAGAGGAACATATATATTCGAGAGAATTAAAATAAGAAAATAAAAAAATAAAAAAGTCCAGTAGATCTGAATGGCATCCGTACGACCAAAATGAAGCTTGTAATCCATACCATTTTCGAAAACTCCAAGTCATGTTCCAAACAAAGTTGTCTAGCAATCTCCTGTAAGATTAATAAGTGTGTCAGAAACTTAAAAAGAATGAACTCATTAATTGGAACTGGGTAATGAATTTACATTTTATAGTACTGGACAAACCTAAGAAATGCCAAAAATTCATACAAGAATACTAATTTGAGGTCACAAACTTCCCATTAATTGATTCAAAACAGAACTTTTATAGAGGGCATATATTTAGTCTTTACGCATCTAACTCATGACAAATACAGCACATATGTTGTGTAATGGTAAACGAGAAGAAAAAGATGTAAGAAACAAACAAAAAGTACTATACTAGATACCAAATAGTCAGTCAGAAACATAATTCAGAAGAGAGCAATAAAAATTATAAACACGAGTACATGACCTTGAACGCATAATTATCATCACTATGCAAAATCCCACTCAACCTAACCTGAAAAAAACATACATATGTCTCAAATTAGCTTATTCCTTTTAGACCATCACATAAAACCTAATCTTCCACAACAACAATACAAATATAGGAATCATATGCCCCATTTGGCTATCCACATTTTAAACATTAAATGAATTCGAAAAATCAATACCACTGAAATTGTTTCAGGATGCTCAGACTGTAAATCTCGTAGAACAAGCTCTAACACCTGAATCAAATCATCAGAGCTGCATAAAATTTGGGAATCTAGTTTTCTGAAAATCATCCCTAACGAATTGAATGAGAATCAAACACTTACAGGGATTTTTCCACAACCACGAGGACCAAGAAGCAAGACAGAGTTATTGCAGGATTCAGTGACTGAGCTGGAGAGTAAGAACTTTAATTTACTGAAATCAATCAAAATCTATTAGTTTTTCCCTTATAAAAAAAAACCGAAGCTTCAATAAATTAATTCAGAAAACAGAAAAATTAATAAATAAATCAAACCTGTAGTTACTGTCTGGTTTTTCAGAGAAAGCAGAGAAAATGAAATTAGGGTTACAAATCCTACTTCTAAGTAGAATTAAAGCCTCCTCTGCTGCTTTCGATGTTTCCATGATGCAATAATTTCCGGTTGTTTGAGGGGTTTACCTTAGGTTTTTGAGTATTAGGGTTTCTTAATCTCTTTTTCTAAAAATCAAACCCGGAGGAGGCCAACAGACATTTTAAGAAGAGGGGAAAATGGCGGGAAAAATGCAGGGATAACCTTACACTGGGTTCATATTTATATGAGGTTTCTTCAACTGTTCGGAGGAGGTCATTTACACCCATGAATCCATGCTCATGCCTTTTAACGGATGCTTGAGAAACGTGTGAACGTGAAAGATCATCGGATTGATCTTACGGTCACATTATTTAGATATAAATAGACTAAGGCACATATTTGTCTTACCACAATTACAACATAAATATACAAACATACAAATATAAATCAACCATAAATAACAAGCTCAGAAATGTAAATGACATCTTTGTTTACGCGGTTCAGCATTGATATATCTATGTCGTAAATGACACATTTTTTTACGTGGTTCAACATTGATAGTAATTTGGATCATTACTATTGATATAGAGATGGTTACAGAAATATTCAAGATTAGATCAATCTTAAATGAGAGAAATTAACAAAATAACTATTTTTCAATAAATTTTTTCACCTAGCCTTATTTTTTCTCTCTCGTTACCACTGCTCTTTCTAGTTCTCCTTCTTCTAGACCATAACTATTTTTACAATGAATCTTCTCACCTAGCCTTACTTTTTCTTTCTTTCTTTACCACTGCTCTCCCTAGTTCTCTTTCTCCTAAAACTGCCGACCTCTTCTTATTTGGTTAAGAAGATCCATTGTAGCTCTCCCTAGTTCTCCTTCTCCTAAAACTGCCACCTCTTCTTTTTTGTTTGGTTAAGAAGATTCATTGTAGAAGTTCTTCTGTGGGACCTATCAAATCTTAGTTAGGGATGCACAACGATCGGTGACGGTTTTGACCAATACCGACCATCGAGCTGTCATGGGCGGATTTAATACTTATAAAACTGCTACCGAACTGCTATACAGTCGGTTTTTGAGCAGTTTTGAACGATTTTAACCGATGGCAGTTTTGTAAATTTAAAAATAGGGGGTAAGGGGTTGGTTCAACTTGATTTGACTCCGTTCAAATTCTGCCAGAAAATTCTGCTTTCTAGTTTTGTAAAAATTTCTGTTCATAGTTGTAATTTATACCATAATTCAACATAAACAATTTCCATTTATACAAACTAACATGGGGGTAGTCAAATGAGAATTATGTGGATTTGCATAGATTTTTTATTTGAGAGACTCTCGGAGATTCTCTAGAAATCTAGAGATTTCAAGTGATTTTGTGGAAGTGTTTTAGAGAGTCTTTGTGATTTACAAAAATTAAATAGTGGATTTTTAGGGAGTTTTTGTGATTTATAGAGACAATAAATGTGATCATAGTGGGTTTGTTTTAATCATTTATTTAAAGAAAAAATACATTGGGAGAGCAATCCAAGAAACAACGTAGGAATTGTTGATAACCCATGTGAGACTCTTATCCAAGACATACAACCTAGTTCTAATCACTATATATAATTGGTGGACTGGTTTGTCCGTTTTTCTTCATCGTGGCACATTCTACTAAGACTACTGAAAATAATACAATCTATATTGTCCACGCATGTGTTCGTATAAAATAACCCAGATTTCATGATCACCGGAAAATTTCACATGGTACTTAACAACCCAAATTTAATTAGAAATCAACGCATTTTAGATTCCTTAAGAAAAATTATGTTTTTTTCTAATAATTCGTCTTATATATTGTTAAGCCAGTTATATGTAATATATTATGGATGATTAGTATGTTGATATAGTTGCAAAAAATTATTTATTTAAGGATAACACAACATAGTTTGATGAATCATTAGTTTAAAAGTTCGATACATAAGAGAACAAAAAAGACACTTGTAAAAAAATAAATAAATCAACATTAGTTTTAAAGTCTCCCAAAATATCACCTATTTTGGAGAGACTTTTGTCATGCCTATTTTTGCATAAAAGTCTCTCAAAGTCTCTCAAAATTACAAATCCATGACTTTCAAATTGATAACCCATAATATGAGCATCTAAAGGACTTTCTAGAAGTCCCTAGCCAATAACAAAGAGTTTTTGAGAATTTCAGGAACTTTAATAAAGTCTTTATTCACTAAAGAGGGTGTTTAAAAAACTCTTTTAAAATCTCTAACGACTAACATGAGATTTAAAATCTCTCTAAAACTCAATCCACTAACCCTGTAAAGTGCTTAACCATTCAAACACAAATCAGGAATCCACTCAACAAGTTTTTTAAAGTTCAAACAATAAAAAAAAGGTAAATTTTTTTAAAATTTTAATATCCAATATGCTGCAACCATCGGCCTCCCTTTAAGTCCCCCTTTATTAATCTTCTTGAAAGCTCGTACAATCTCTACAATAAGAAAAGAAATAACATCAATCATTTTCCAATATAAAAATATTATCTTAACAATCACCGATCAAAGTAAATATAGGCCTATAGGTTTTCAAAGTTTCTTCAAATAAGCAATTTCAAGAAGAAACCTCCGATTATAAAAATCTAGGGTTTTATTCTAATGAAACCCCCAAAATTGATTTATGTGAAAGATTCACTGATTGGTCATATATAAACCAAAATTGAAAATTAAACAATAAGAATTACAAAAATAGAAGTAAGTTGTTAGGATTAAATTTACCTTTACTAGTTAGGATTAATTTTACCTTTACTGGTTAGGTTAAATGAATCAGTTGATGGGAGATGGTTCCATTACTGGTTCATATTTCATATGGATTTAAATTGTGAAGAAGAAGAAGAAAGAATGAAAGAAAACAAAAATGTAGTGGTGGTTGCTTGTGGTGATGGAGCAGAGAAGTAGCTCGTGGTGATGGAGGTGGTGGTGACTGGTGTGAGGGAGAGGAAGAGGGAGTAGTCGAGTGGAGAAGCTATTAATGGGTGAGGCTGCTTAGTGTTTTAGGGTTAGGGTAAAATCTTAGTATTTATTGTATAAATGGATGGCTAGGATCTAACTATATCTAAGGCTATAATTGATCGATTTTTGGCGGTCGGTCCGGTAGTATAACCCCATAAACTGCTGACCGAACCGCTACATGCGGTTTTGTTATTTTCTAACTGCCACAAAACAATTTTTGACGGTTTTTGGACGGTCTAACGGTTTGGTCGGTTTTCTTGTGCAACCCTAATCTTAGTTTTCCTCCACTCTATTAATCAAACCGCAACAATTATGATTGGAGCACATAGATACCTTGCGGTCCAATCATATTTCGATGTCTCCGTTCGGTTTTGATCGTATTCTGTTATCGGTCTCACCTCTTGTTCGGTCAATCAAGTTTCTCCACGCGTACATTCCGATGGTGAGCTGCGGATGAGATAATCTCGTTCTGACTATTTTATTAAAGTTTGTTGCGTGCCTGACACCTATTTTACGGATTAGGATCATGATAATTGTTCATTTATTTTCCGCAAGTTACATGATCGACGCGTGTTCTTTATGCATTAATGTTGTCAGTCTCCAGCTGTCATTTGTCCTCTCTGTCAAATCACATCTACCGCAGTCGATACCAACTACCGTCGTTGATTTTGGATATGTCTCGAGATGATAACCTTTTTGGGCTCTGATTTTGTGTGTTTTATATAGTTGTCATTCATTGCTTCCACTGTTAAGATGCTGATAAGTGTGTGGCTGAGATTATGTACTCACATTTTACTCATTTTTTCTTTTATATTCTATCTTTTATATTCTACCTAGGATAGAGTGGGAAGAAAAAATACCATATTTTTCTCTATCTCCACGTTTGCACTAAAGATATCATGTTTCCCATGTTCATATTAACTTCTTATATATTCTCGAGGTATTCTGATCTTTTTTTTGAGATTTTCATATAAAGGCAAACACTTTTTCACATCAATCATTTTTATTCTTCTGACCCTTGTTTTCTTCTTCATAAAAAGCTTCTTTCATCGGAGATAAGCTTTTAATTGTCTCTTCATCTTTAATTTTAAAATCCTGATTCATCAGCTTCTGTCTCCTGATCTTCTTAACCTTGACTCGTCAGCTCATCAATTTTTGTATCTTTTCTTTTTCTGTTAAGATTGAAGCTTTTTCTGAAAAGACTTTTCAATTTTACTATTAACACAGGTAAGGGATTCTTCTTTAAGCTTCGATTTTAATTATTCTTGGGTCTTGATTTTCTGTTATGTCTCTCTTGATTTGATGGATCTTTATTAACAAACAAGATTCTGATAAAAATCCAAAAAATTGAATTGTGAATTTTACTTTTTGAAAGTGTATTGCTCTGAATTGTGAATTTTACTTTCTGAAAGTGTATTATGTTCTTCACTGGAAGTGTTTGTTTAGCTTGACTTTTCTTTATCTGTTCTTATATCCCCTGTTTGTTAATAGATCTTGAACCAAAAAGAACCTTGGAATGTAATTAATTTGATGTTGATCTTGATCCCGATGTTTGTTTTTTCCTCTGCAGATTAAATTATCATCATGTCAGGCAGACGAGATGATGTTCCTAAGAAAGAAACGCCGCAACAACATGCTCCTGTGGCAGAGAAGCGTTCTACACAGTATGCAGCAGAGAGATCGCATTCATCTAGACAAATGCCATCAAGGAGGGGATCAGTAGCCGCAGATCCTTTGCAAACAACACATCCTCCACCTGAGTTAATGGGTCCATCCGGTCATCCCACACAAGATATGGACAAGAAATCTCGTAAGAGGAAGCGGTTTGGAGAAGAGTTTAGCTACCGATCTATGAACTTGAGGGAGTTCATCGCGAAGCATAATTTTGGTGCGTTCAAGGTTTCATTCTATGATCAAGGGGATGTGCTGACCTTAGAGATGATCCAGAATTTTTAATATGACTGCAACCGGCTGTTAATTCCAACGGGAGCAATGGAAGCGACACTCCAACTGCCCATATATAACCGTGAAAAATCATTTGTCTATGATGTGTTGGTCATTTTCGCTCCATTATGCAATATACCGGAAGTTAGTGGCGAGCGCTGAATGAAAGTCATAAAGGAAGCCATGGTTTGACCAATGTGCACTCTTATAAACCTGATCCTGTACAGCGTGAGCTTTACACACCGGATAACTTCAACGCCACTTATGTTGATAATCACACATGGAGGAATTAAGTGGAGTGTGGGTCCAGGACGAAAGTTTGGTGATGGTCCCAGTCTATTGGCCGAGATTGACAACTCCAAGTTGAGATTTTTTCCTAGAACCGCAGGTACTTCTAAGCCTATTCCGATCACGTACAGTGATAGGATCTGTCTCGACCATGACTTTAAGTGCGTACACCGCTGGTTACTGAAGGTCCTTGGGCCTGGGGTTGGATTCCTGAACATCGAGAAGAACCAAGATCTCGTCATCTATCTCGTTACAATGATTATTGTCTTTGGAAACTGAATTTTAAGAACTTTAACTTTGATTACACAGTGGAGCCGGAAGAAAAAAATTTTAACCCTCCCCATGAAAGAAACAAGGTAGAAATTTTATCATTAAATTATATCCTGGCAGTCATTATATCCATGCTGATTTTAGTTGTTTTACAGGAGTCGGAGAAGAAAATAGTTGTATCCCAAAGGTCTTCTACTTCAGAGTAGAAGCATCATGATGCTACTGAACTAGTCCAGGGCTAGAGTATACTGATGAAGGGCTGGAGCAAGAGTTAGAGCATGAGGGTGAAGATTCTGAGGAAGTAGAGGATAGCCAAGGTACCCCTCTCCGTGATACGGATATGGAGGAGCATGGTAAAGAGAAACACATTCCTACTACTCATAACACTGATGATCAGGGTACTCCCCCTCATTCTTCTAAGCTTGATCGTGAGATTCCTCTGGAGCATGGCCATGCAGGAACGACTACTTCTGGGCCGCATATGGATATTTCTCTTGAACATGGTTTCGCTGGTGCGACAACTTATGGGACTCAATCTATTGGGCAAGATGAGGCTCAACCTGTTACTTCTCCTTTCTCACCTGTCGTTGAGGGATTTGAGATGGTTTCTAAAGACGAAGAAGAGAATATCGAGAAAGAGTCTAGTAGAAAGGAGGAAACCGTGGTTGTTGGTGGTGCTGGTGCGGGTCAATATGAACCATTAGTTAGTGGCAATGCTGATGCCATTAACAATAATGCCAATCTTGATAAGGGAAAGAGTCACATTGATGAAGCCGCTCCTGAACGAGAAGAGCAAATCTCCAATTGTTTTTAGCGAAGGACTTGCTGTCAGTTTTGCATGACTTTTCTCCTGTTGATACAGACACCGCATTTTTTGCCGTGTTGCATGAACAGATGAGGTCTTCTTCCTTTGAACCAGTGAAGCATGCTTGGCTTCGGGATCAGGGCACTCATGTGCGTCCCGATTTTGACTTAGATTTTCCGACTTCACTTGTGAAATTGACTGCTCTTGCGGATGGAAAGGTGTATTCGTTTCCGTAATAAGCCATGGTTCAAGTAAGATTTTTTTTTTATTGTACAAAATATGAATACTTTCCCCCTAGTATTTGATGATGTGATTTGGACATTTTTTTTATTAGTGGCAGTTTGCTCATAGGCCGCATGCTGCATTCCTTCTCTATAAAATCTTCAAAGGACGATCCATGATGGTGGAGAATAAGTACATGCAAGTTGAGAAGGAATTGAATGAAGCTAAGGTGGAGTTGAACGAAGACAAGGTGGAAAATGCCAACATGCTGGATCAATTGTCCCGGGGAAAAGTGGATGAGCAAAATATAAAGGAGTTGAAGCGTGTGAACAATGAACTCCGTAAGCAACTTGCGGATCTTCAACGTCAAGGTTTGTTGTTTGTTCTTCTTCTCATTTTTGTACGTTTTTTCTTGTTTTCTGAATTTATCCTTCCTGGGATCAGCAAGGAATTCGGGTCATTTAGATAGGCTGCGTACTGGAAATCAATTCCTCTCCGATCATGTAGCTACGACTAATGTGGAAAACGTAAAATTCAAAGAGCGCTGGAATAAGGTTGTTGATGATTGGAAACGGTTGAAATTAAAATTTGATGAGTTATCTTCACAATAACGTTTATTGCAAGGGGAGCTTCTGCAGCACAAGATAACATCCAATAATGCTCTTGACTGGACGAAAAATAGTATTGCCCAAGCCTGGGTACGGGTTGAGGAGTTAGAAAATGAAACCCGTAGAATCAATGTTGAGCGTAACAAAATTCTGATGCAATTTTCTTTTTCTTCTTCTTCAGCTTCTTTTCATGATTTTCAATATTCTGGCTACGTTGCTCAAATTATCAGGGAGAGAAATGATGCCATTGCGGATGCCCATTCCAAGGCAGATGCACTATCCAAAGCTCGGTCTGAGGTTTCTTGCTTGTTAGAAGTTGAGCGGCTCAATCATGTTGACATGTACCGTATGCAGAAAGGGATGACGGAGTTTACTAAAGATTTGCAACGGTTACATCATGCGGACTTAGAAAAGTAGGTAGAGTTGGATCGGTGTCGTATGGACCTTCAACGTTATATTCTTGACTACAAAAAAACTTTCAAGTGAATATGATTTTCTCGATGAGGCCCGAGAAGCAATAGTTCATGAATTAGAAGAGTCTGAATTCCTCGCTGGAGATAGTTTAGCATACTATAGGCTGGTCTGCCGCAGGTTATTATCATATTCTTCTAAATGTCTTTTTATTGTCATGTAGGCCTTGAAGAGAAACTCAAAGGTTCCCATGATAGAGCCAATGAGTTGCAGTAATCCCTAGTCATTCAAGAGGAAAAAACGTATTATGCCGAAGGTCTTGCTGGTTCTCGCTAATCGGATATTGCGGAGTTGAACAACCTATCGTTTTTTAGGGATACAAAAGAAGAATTTGGGGCGACTAATAAAACAAAATAAGGTCACTATGAAGTAATATCAGCACATCCCTTATCCATATATTTTTTTTAAAGGCTAATCTGCCTTTGCTTAATTGGTGTTAATGTTGATTAATTAGTTTGTTAAATTTGGTTATAGTTAGTGTTAAAAAATTATTTGAGTTTTAGTTTTAGAATAGAAATAGAGAGTGTGTTAGAGAAGAAGAAGAAGAAGAAGAAGTTTGGAAAAACTAGGTTTTACCTAAAATCAATAACAAACATGGATGAGTATGAGGAATGAGGTGAAAAACATCATGAAGAACATAATATTGAAGGTTCAAAGACGTTTAGAGATGACGATTTGGGATATTTATTGGATGATCCAAATTTTGGTGTGGAAGAAAACCTAGACGGCGATTTAACGAGAGAAAACAATGAATCACATCAAAATGAAGATATTAATAGCATCAAACAATCAGGTATTGTGTTAAGAAGTTCAAAAACCCACTTTATGGAAACAATATCATCTCTGGTGCCATTGTTCCTACACTGCAGCTATGTCATGGACGTCCCAGAATCGGTAGATAATGGAGTACCATATCTACCGATTATACACTTCTGTGCCAAAATTATGGTATAATCGGTAGTATGGAAAATATGTAGAGTTGCTAATGGTCGTCACAACCACGAAGATCCGGAAAGTCTTGTTGGGAACGTAATGGTTGCTACGTTAAAACCAAAGGAAATGGAGACGGTGAAGTCTATGAGGACCGTAATGAAAGCGAGTGCAATCTTATCTAAGATAAAGGTGGACGACCCCAACAACTTGTCTTTGTTGTCTACAATTCGGTGAGCGCTAGCAACGATCAAAAGGATGGAATGGGATGGTCGAATGGTTATGCAACAATCAGAGTGGTTAGCTGAGAAACAAAATTACACGTTGAGAAAAGAAGAAAGGGATGGTAAGGTGATTCGTAGTTTCTTGGCACATCCGAAGATGATATAATTGCCTCAATGCTTTCATCAAATTTTATTGATAAATACTACTTACAAGACAAACAGGTACAACATGTCGTTGTTGAACATTGCTTGCCACACTTCGGACAAATGCACATTTATGGTGGCGTGGGGTTTAATGGATGCTGAGAACGATGTGAGTTTCATGTGGATGTTGCAAACATTAAGGTCGATTTATAATGACGAGCATTTTCCAAGGGTTATTGTAACGGATAACGATCAAGCATTGATGAATGCAATAAAGGTAGTGTTTATGGAAGCCCATAATTTGTTTTGTACATGGCATATTCAATGCAACATCAAATCTAATGATAGATATCATATCCAAGATAAAAAAAAAGAAACAAAGGTACCAAGATATCGAAGGAAGAGGATGAACGTATTAGTAAACTAACCGTGGAAGAACGAGAAGAAGAGAATAGGTTAGCCGATGAAAAGTGGGTCTAGGATGGAATAAAGTGGTATTTATTTCTAAAAGCATGTGATAAGCTAGTTTGGTCGATGACGGAGGAAGTTTATGAAGGCACTCCCGCATTTATACACCCATCTATCTTCTTGGAGAAAAACGCAAACTTTTTTTTATGTTTTTATACAATAACAATCAAATGATTATTATCTAAAATATTGAGCTATAATATTAAAATCAAAAGGAAATAATATCACGTACCAACCTTTCATAACCAGATGGTTTGTCTTTGATGATGCAAGTATAATCGGACACCTTGGTGGTATTTCCTTTATCTTCACGGATCACATGGAGATGAGAATGCTCCTGGTACCATTACCATATAGCTTGGATCTACTTCATCACCTCGGTTGACAGTTCTCCAATCGTTGATCATATATTGCATCCTGTTATTCCAATCTTCAACGAATGGGTTACCAGAGTAAACTATTGTGATAGAGTCCTTACCACATACATAATTCTCCACTTCCAATTTGAACTTGCCACGCATGTGACTCCAAGGTTCTTCTTGGACATAACCGAGTTGACGCATCACCCTAGAGGCATTGTACATAACATATCCAGTGGGATGCCACAAGGGTCCATAGTAAAACGACAACTCATACCTTCCCGCTATATGTCCACTAGCCTGGTCTTTCATGTATGGATCAAAGCATACATCTCTGGACGCCATCAAGTCTAATTTCCTCCTCAAAGAAATCAACTCCTGCTCTTTAGACCTTGAACGGTTGTTGTCAAAGATGTATTTTTTTCGTCTGGGTATTCCTTTATTCCATACCGGATTCTCTTTGGCCAACTCGAGGGACAAGAAGTGCTCATAGACCCATGTCTAGTGAACATATCAAAACAAGTATGAGAAAATTGATTCTTAAAAGAGAAAAAAATAAATAACAATCAAAGCATCAATAGAGTTACCAAAATACCTGTAGTAGGCTCACGTTCCCGGCAATTTTGCTAAATGATTCCCTCGATGCCTTTCTCAACTTTTCCATCAAGAATGCGTGACATGCGGTGCCCTACGAATAGTCACGAACTTTATTGAGATGATGCAAAAGTCGTAGAAGGTTGGCGTCGACCCGGTTGCCACTACAATTGGGGAAAATGTAACACCCCAAAACACAGAGGAGATATGCAGTGGCTGCAGCATTCACTTCGTCATCGATAAACTTTGGATTCATTTCTTCTTTATCCTTGGTGCCTTTGAACATATTCATCAAGTAAACCATGCTGAACCGTCTGGTTTTGTAACGAAAGCACCGGGTGAACTCAGTGTCGGATGTCGCTCGATCCCAACCAAGGCACTTATGAGTGTAAAAATAAAGTTGTTCCCATCTTAATTGCTTTAAATAATCAACTTGAAGGTTGTACCATGGTCAACGAGACTAAGAATCTGCACCATATCATCTGGAGTGATCGTTATCTCTCCAATATGGAAGGTATCGGTCTCAGGATACATTCTCTCCAGGAAGGCTGATATTGACACCCGGTCATGCTCTAACATTGAATTCTCGTCAACAGTAGATAACCTCGAGTGATAAATAATTTGCTTGAACCTTTCACACTTACAATCTAACGGCCAATATTTCATTTTTCTTGGTGCAGTCGTAGGTTTGAGTAGACGAACCGCATCAGAATGGTCCTAATATACACGACGAATTATAAAATAATTAGAATAACAGTTAACACTTATAAGAATAAAAAGACAATAGGTTAAGGATGGTGTTTTATAGTTATTACCTCAGTTGAATAAATTTCTTTGACCCAAAAGTCTTTGTATCCAAATAACAAATCTCCACCATCTCTTGGTAACCCAGGGATTTGGCCTTCTTCAATACCATTCATCTTCAAAGAGTCGGGGACTTGGTGTCCTCCTTTCTTCTTAATTACCTTCTTTGTACCTTGTCCTTCTCCTTGTGTACCACTTGGTTCTCCTTCTTCTTGGTTTCTAACTTGTGGAGCACTTGGTTCTCCCTCTTCTTGGTTTCTAACTCTTGGAACACTTGGTTGAGTTCCTTCGGTGATAGAGATTCCGCTAGCGCTTTTTTCTCTTTTTGCACTAGCTGTTACTTTCTTACCCCCTTCACGACGAGGCCCCAAAACAATTGTGTCTTGGGATTGCTTAGCTCGCCTTTCCCTAAAAAAACAAAATAAAAAACAATTATTTCCAAGAAGATACCGTTTAATCACTTCATAATCAGTAGTCAATTAAACAAATTAACAAGCGATTTTGCATAACCGGTAGTTTAAAATCTACATTATATACCGATTATGCATAAAAATTGGAACAAGAAACTATAAACCATACAATCGGTAGTCAAATAAACAAACTAACAACCGATTGTGCATAATCGGTAGCTCGGGATCTACATTATCTACCGATTGTGCATAAAAACTGGAACAGAAAACTCTAAGCTATAGACACACATACAATCGGTAGTCAAATAAACACAATAACAAACGATTAATACAATCGGAAGTCAAATACATAACCTATCTACCGATTGAAACCATCTAACATAATCGGTAGTTACATAAAAAAATTAACTACCGATTATGTGTAAATTTTGGTACAGGAAGACAATCGGTAGTTAATGACTAAATATAACTACCGATTATGTAGTGTGTTTTGAGGAATCACTAACTTTCATAATCGGTAATTTAAACCTATACGAAACTACCGATTAAGCCTATATTTTAATACAGGAATACAATCGGTAGTTAGTGATTAAATATAACCACCGATTATGGTCGATGTTCTTCAGGAATGAAGAACATGACCATAATCGATAGATAAAACACACTACTAAACCTCCGATTTTGACAAATAACCTAAAACCCTTGATATTCTATTGACGATTTCATTCGATTGAAGCAAAATAAACACAAATAATGGTAAACCCTTCCTTATTGGAATCATTATATAATGCTGGAGAGGCTGATTGTCGGAATCAGTCTCCGTATCTAGATCATCATCTTCGTGTTCTTCGTGTTCTTCATCTTCTTCACTATGTTCTTCAACGATCTCTCTATTTCTTATTCTCTCGGTAAAATTTGGCCAATTAGTATTACCAGCTTGACAGGTTGTTTGCTTTTGTCGTGCCATCTTTAGATTGTAATTACGATGATGAATTGGTTTACGATGATAAAATGAATTGGTTTACGATTAATCGGTTTACGATGAATTGGTTTAGGCACAATAAGTAGTTAGAAAACAAAAGAAGAAGAAGAGAGGAAGGTGAGAATCGGTAGAGAAGAAGAATGGTAAAGGTTTAGGTTTTTATACTTTTATTATTGAAAAGGGTTAAAGGTATTTTTTTGATTACCGAGAGGGTATATAGGTATTTTTACAAACCATTAGGCTATCCCATAGCCACATCTATTGGATGGTTTTAAATTAGTCGCCCCAAATTCTTTTTTTGTATCCCTCAAAAACGCTCTTGGCGTCTGTACAAAGAAAAATCACTTGGATGAAGGAAGAAGTTGTCATTCAGCGGGATAAAGCAGTGATCAATGTCCTAGAAAAGGTTGTGAAGAACGGGTTCCGAAAGAGGTATGAGCGTACTGAAGTTTTAGTACGTTCTTCTCCAATCTCCGCTTCTACCGCTCCAGGACAAGTTTCTTCCGTTCCAGTTCAGGTTCCAACTAATCCGGGACAAGCGTCGAGATCCGTTCCTCCTTGTTGAAAAAAACACATTTGGCTTGTTGAGTTTTGGTTTGGTACTATCATTTCCTACTCCTGCACATGTATGAGAAAACTTTTGTATGAATATGTATTTTATTTTTTTGGGAAATGAAAAAAAAAATTGGTTTGTGTACTTTGTTGTTCTTATCCCTTACATTTATGAATGTGTACTTAATTCATTTTTCAAGGATAAGGTTGAGTGTTTGATAGGTAAGGTACGGGGTTGGTTTTTACCTTGTTCCATCTTTGAGGGTGTTGTCATGCTGTTAATCGTAACTTGGCCAGAGGAAAACTAGCAGTACGACCCCGACTCTGACCGTGAAGGTATCATGTGTTGTATGATAGCACTTGTTTCACAGCGAGCTAGCGTTGTCATGTTAGGTATCTCTTGCTTATGAATAAACCATAGCTCACACTTTCATAGACACTTACATGTATTATCCTGAGAGATTGCACTTGTCATGATTTACCTAGTATGAAGCAATACGGACCGTTGGCGCATGCCCCTGATGATAGACACATTTTTGTGTCTAATTTGCTCTCAACTTTTATAGTGTTGGAACTCATTTTATACTAACATTGTGTTTTTATGTATTTATAGGTATTTCCGGAAAATAAACATTGTTGGAAAAATTGGCTCGAAAAAACTACTAAATGCACCCAGAATTGATAAAGGCACCCACCCAGAATTTATAAAGGCACCCACCCAGAATTGTTATTCTGAAAATCTACTTGTTGCAAAATTTTAGAATCAACTTAAATGTTAGAATTGCATAATTATAATTATTGAATTTAATCACTTTAAAAATTGGAAAATAGTGGAATCCTAGCCTCAGTTCTCTCTCAACTTTGTTAATAATTTTATTTGAGTTTTGTTATTTTTAGTCTTAGAAATTAGATTTAAAAACAAATCTTCACAAGTCTTGAACGAACTTAATTTACCACTATTACAAAACCATCAATTTTTGGCGCTGCCGACGCGGACTTGTTTTTTGAATTGTTTTTAGATTTTTTTTTAGGTTTAGTTTAATTTAGGATTTATTTTATTTTATTATTTTATTTTTGTTCTTTTTTACGCGTTTGGTATTTTCTATTCTTTTCAGATTTGAAGCGAAACTAAAAAGAAAAGGAGAAAGTGCTATAAAAAGGAAGTAGAGCCAAAGAAGGAAAGAAAAGAGGATTCCAAAAGGAGTGAAGAATATTTTATTTTTAGATTTATTATTTTATTTTATTTTTATTTTTTATTTTTCTTATTAGAAAATTGTATTAGGAAATTCTTATTATTTTTGTAATTACTTTAGATATTTTTATATTTTTTTTATTTTTGGACTTTAAACTTTTGAACTTTATCATTAATTTTTAAACCCTCAGAAGGGTATTTAATATAAACTGTAATAGGGAAGGACGACAATTACGATATTGTCTCGGCCCCTCGGGTTCGTACATTGACACAGGAGTTGGTGGCCCGAGTCGACTTCAACGGTTCATCGCCCGTCTGGTACGGGAGGTAAGACTCGATCAACCCACGAATCCCCTGTCAGTGGGTTTTTCGTATTCCTTCGTAATACATATATGCTGAGGACTTGAATACGTATTTATTTTCTAGTAAAGGGCAAGGACTGGCCATATAAGATAAAGACTCGGAACACGTTTCTTTCTTGCCCGACTTAGGAACACGTTACCTACGCAAACCTAAGCCTAAAATTTGACTAGAAAGAGACCTATAGGGTATCGAGCTTATTGGAAAATCATTCAAAAAGACTATATTAGTTACTTTGTTAGCATAACTTAAAGTTCAGGATGATTATTTTAAGTTGATTAGAGCCGCCTTGTAACCCAGGGAAAAGTTGCCAAAGAGGCAGGGTTATCAAAGCTTCTTAGAGCTTATCCTGCTTCTATTCGACTTAATCTAATTCAGATCGTTCTAAGAGATTTTCTAAAACTGTAACTAGTTTCCTTTTGGAAGAATAAAAGCTGGTCTAGAAACAATCTAAGTGGAGCCATCATGCTTTTTGTTTGCTAGATTCAGTAGGTTTGTTTTGGTTGAGTCGGCTTTGTTTGTGTTTGTTTACAACCCTTTCTGTTAGGATTTATTTTTAGAGTTTATTGTTGTAAATATATTAGGAAGTTTTTGTTAGAAAATTTCGAACTGGTATTATGAGGACCAATACAATGAATTTCCGATTGAATTTCAAAATAGACATTATCCGTACTATCAACATTGTGTGGATAGTAGTCGGGACCACCACCAACCTTTTGAAGGTTATTGCTCATACCAAGGTGATCATAATTATTATCCATACATACACCCATCTTATAAACATGAAAATGAGAAAAATTCGAGTTCTTTGTCTTGGAGATATGCCCTAAAGCATGTGCAATCTAGTACTTATAATGAACCAACTCTTTCTTTAGAAGAATCCATCAAGCAGTTGACTGAGAATATAAATAGATTTGCATTAAGTGTGAATGAAAGTCTTGCAAAGAATAATATTGCTCAAAATGATCTTAATTTCCAATATAGTGCTACCCTTGATAATTGTTCACATATTCAAGATGATGAGGATATAATTGGTAACACTACCTATTTAGACGAGGTTCAAACATCTTCATATTATTATGATGATGAAGATAGTATTGGGGAAGAACTTGAAATATACAGGCAGGGAGATCAAGAAATTGTCACTCCAATTGTGTTTTATGATGATAGTGTTATTTCTGGTTCAAATTCAAATAATTTTAATGATTATTCACCTATTCAAAAGGAAGAGGATTTGACTAGAGATACCACTGTTTTAGACGATGTAGTATTTTCTTGTTTTGAAGCCGATAATGGTTTAGAGGAACGAATTTGTCCTGAGACTAGTGATTTAGAGTCTAACGATTCGAAGACAGTAGTCTCTGACGAAGATGATAGACTCCTAGATAATTTTAATGTAATAGAGGATGATTTGATTCAGGTTGATAGAATAGTTTCCCCAGTAGATTTTGTTGTCTTAGACACCCAACCTTTTTAGGTCCCAGGGGCTCAAATTCCAGTGATCTTAGGTCGTATCTTTTTAGCTACATATAATGTCGTCATCAATTATGGAAATGGAATAATTAATTTTTCTTTTGGTAATATGACTAGTGGACTGAATCTATTTAGTATAAGTAGACAACCTTCTTGTGAGATCTATGGTTTAGAAGAAGCGAACGTCACTAGTACTTCAATTCAGAAATCTTTACCAAACACTTTGTTAGAAGATCCATTAGAGAAATGCCTAGCCCACTTTGGGTTTGATGTTGACGAAGATAGTGTTATTAATGAGGTGAATAATTTGTTAGATTCTGCACCTTTGATGGACACTTATAATATATGGAAAGCTAAGTTTGAACTTCTACCAGTTTATAAATCTACCTTATTTCCTTCTATAGATGAAGCTGGGTGTATTTCTGATATTAAGGACCCTAGAATCCAACCAACAATGTCTAGTCCATATGAGAGTAATATCCACCCTAAGTTTGGGGGTACCGATGATTCTTGTGATTTTCAAGTATCCCTACTTAAAGTCCTTCACTTGGGACTTGACATATGCACATGTACCATTTTTCAAGATCACCTTCAAACTAGATTCCCTAAGCCTGTTGATGTGCAGAAAGAAATTCAGTTGTTAGAGACCCATCCTCTGGTTGATGTGGTCTACCCAGGAAATAATACCAAGATTGACTTTGTTTTCCCACCAAAATATTTTCTTCCATATGTGGGAACGTTTGAATTTCAAATGTTTCAGTTACCTAATTACTTTAGGAAATTAGAATCGACACATTTGCTTAAGAATGACCACCATTTTAAGAGTAGTCAACTGTGTGGGTCAAATCTGATTGACTTTGAGGTTCCACAATTATTCAGGTTATTATCATGTGCCTTAAGTTTATTATTTGAGTTTTTCCAGAATCTACAACCTGATCTTCCGGATCCTACCTATGAGGAAAGTCAGCCTAAAGAGATTTATCTAGGCCCTTTCATAGGGCCCGAACCTGAACCTCAACTAGATGTAGTTGTCATAAACAAAACACTAGATAGGGATAAGTTTGTACTCGGTTTTTTCTCTGGGCCTGCTGTAATCTCCTTTTATTTTGGATAATATTATTTTATTCAGATGACCCACTGTTGTTTCGACTATTGCTATATGATTTAATAAGGTGACTAATTCTTTCTTAGTCTGGCTGAAGACTTTAAACTTAGTACTTATTGGGAGGTAACGCATGCTCATGCGACATGGTAATATCTTTCATTAACTCTTTTTCTTCGATTGGTAATAGTTTCTCCTTGTTCATGTTTTTAATCATTCGTCTTTAGAACATTGAGGACAATGTTAGATTTAAGTTTGGGGGTAAGGGAGAAACTTTTAGTGAAACATGAAACTCCAAAGTAGTCTAGAAACTTGTGAACAATTTAGGATGACATTAACCATTCTAGGTAGATGGAAACTTAACTCTTTTTCTATAGGAATTGGTGCGCCCATCTAAATGGTTTATTCATAAAAGGATGCATAGCTCAGGTGTTAGAAATAACATGATAGTTGTCACCATATCTAGGAATCTATATTGACCATATCACCTTCTGTTTTTATTTTTGTAATTTTTGTGTTTCTCTAAGTGATTTGGTGGGGCACCAGTATCGAATTGTTATCACCGCCAGGATGAAGTGTTTGAGATCAAGCCCCATTATTGTATTATTTAGATCATTAATTTAAAAAATAAATAAAAAATTGACACTTTGATAGCAATATATGTGTGTTCTCCCTGTCTTCGTCGCCTAAGCAAGCGTGGAACGTAGGATCCATGAGAACTATCGTGTACGATGCTGATAAGGAGCATGCGCTTGGATTCATTTGATCCAATCATGTTGTCAATACATTTAAAATATTTTCAATAAATCGACCGCTGGGACCCTTGTATATACCAGCTGAGTCGATATTAGTTTAAGGAATAAGACTAGTGGGAGTGTATCTCAAGCCATTCATCCTGGCACTGACCTTCAGACAGATATGGGAAACACTGTTCACCTTAGTCAACACGCGCAAACTTCATTTTGTCTATATCCATCTTCTAAATCTTTCCATATGATTGTACTTTGATAGTTTTTGAGTATCGTGGTTGAACAACTATTTAAGTAGAGTTTTGAATTCTTGTATGAATTTGGTACGCTGAGTGAAAACTCGTGTACAACAATTGGACTCATATGGGGTAATGATTCTTATAGGCGAAGAATTTAGTATACCAACTAAATAGTTTGTTTAGTGTCTATCCTCAATCGTTCACATGTACCTAGGATTTGGAGTAAAGGTTTTGTGGGTACACCTCTTGTAAACCCTCACGAGACAAAACTCGTCCACTAGGGACACATAGGGGCTCAAAAGCTTGTTGCACACTCTAAGTGCAATCGCGATGCCTGCGACAGTGAGTTAGGATTTTCTAGATTAAATTTGCTCAAGGACTAGCAAATAATAAGTTTGGGGGTATTTGATAGACACATTTTTGTGTCTAATTTGCTATCAACTTTTATAGTGTTGGACCTCATTTTATACTAATATTGTGTTTTTATGTATTTATAGGTATTTACGGAAAATAAACATTGTTGGAAAAATTGGCTCGAAAAAATTACTAAAGGCACCTAGAATTGATAAAGGCACCCACCCAAAATTTATAGAGGCACCCATACCTTGGATTATGGGCACCCATTCATTTTCAAATTCAAAATATTTTTGCGGGAGAATTACTTCACGTAACTGTGAAGATTTCAACGAAGATTTGCGGGTTGTTTTGAGGAGATTAAGCAAGATACTATGTTGCCATTAACATGGGGAGATTTTATACGATTGAGAGATCACGAAATCAAGACAGAAGATAAAATCAAATCACGCAAGTTATGAAAAAATATTCCCGCGTATCATTCTCTGTGAATGAAGATTTTCGAAGATTTAATGTGTTGTAATGTATAAACAGAGGTGCTGGGAAGTCATAAAAGGCAGAGAGTACGGGGGAGAGCTTAGGATACGCAGAGAAGGTAGCCAGAGATCGACAAAAACAATCCAGGAAAAATACTTTTTTCTGCTAGTAAAAGAGAAGATGAAGAACATAAGGCATCATAGAAGTGTCGCTGATAGTGCTGCTGAAGTAATCGTACTTCAACATCAACTGTAGTCCGTTCTTTCTTCCTGTTTTCTTTTCTTTCTTCTGTAACGCAGAGAACATTTCTCTGTAATGCTTATAAGCGTATCAAATCTCTTGTGTTACTATTATTTCACCATTGTAAGCACCTTTTGAGCTATAAAATTTATTTTTAAGGGTTTTTCCAGTACAATGAGGAGATAAACCCCATCTCTAAGGCGACGGTGTGGTAATATTTATTTAATTATTTTATGCAATTCATTTATGATTAATTGCCTTGGTTAAAAATTGATTTAATGATTTTTGTTAAGCAATTGTGATTTCGTTAGATGGTACATGCTTTGGCCTAGGTTTTAGATGTTCCATGCTTTTGTTATACAATTGTTATTCTGAAAATCTACTTGTTGCAAAATTTTAGAATCAAATTAAATGTTAGAATTGCATAATTATAATTATTGAATTTAATCACTTTAAAAATTGGAAAATAGTGGAATCCTAGCCTCAGTTCTCTCTCAACTTTGTTAATAATTTTATTTGAGTTTTACTATTTTTAGTCTTAGAAATTAGATTTAAAAACAAATCTTCACAAGTCTTGAACGAACTTGATTTACCACTATTAAAACCACATCACCTGGTCCTTGAATCTACGTAGATTACTTGATCTACCGCAACTTTCTTCAGCGGTTCTTGACATTTTCAGGGATAATACGGTTTGAGATACTGTGTGTTCCAAGGATGTTGTAGTACCTCTTTGTTCATGTTTTGTGGATGATATGATCCTTTCCCTGTTATGTCTTGAATGACATACGGTCTTCCCCAGATGGGTGCAAACTTTCCCAGCTTTTTGTCCCTTTGAACTCCGGGATCTGCCGCAATATATATTGTCATTCCAAAATGTTCAGTTGCTTCACTTTTTTGTTATATTCCCGGGATAACTTCCTTTGTTAGTTTTCAATTCTTTGCAATGCGGTTTTTATTATTTCTTTTTAGTCATCCAACTTTTCAAGCATAAAATTCGTATTCAAATTCTTCTCCCATACTTCGGTATTCGTAGTTGGTAGAATGACTTCAGTGGGGATGACCATTTCCGCCCCGTAAGTCAACAAAAATTGGGATTCTCCCTTTGGTTCTCTTATGGTTGTTCTGTATGCCAACAAAATGTTGTGAAGTTGTTCGCACCATCTTTTATGGTGACCATCCAGGGTCTTTTTCAGGTTCATGGCAATTGTTTTGTTGGTTGCTTCAGATTGTCTATTGCTTTGCAGGTAAAAATAGGAGTTGACTTGTTCTTATGTATATTGAATGCATCAAATTACATATCAATATTCTTTTTTTGCAATCGATTTCCTTTATCTGAAACTATGGCCACCGGGATGCCAAACCTGCAAATCACATCTTCAATTTTTTTTTTGAAAACATCGATATTTCGGATTCGAGCTAATTCCTTGGCTTCGACCCATTTGGTGAAATAATCGCTTTCCACGATCAAGAATTTTCTTTTTGTGCCTCTTCTATTAATGGACCGACAATGTATACTCCCCATTTTGCAAAAGTCCATGGGCTTAGTACGGAATTAAGTTCCGTATAAGGTGTTTTGATTCTTTTGGCGAACCACAGACATTCTTCACACCTTCTTTCCAAATCAGTTGCATCTCTATCCATGTATGGCTAATAATATCCCTGCATTCTTGCCTTGAGTAAAAGTGATCGTCTTCCACTATGATTCCCTGCATCTTCATAGTGAATATCCTTAAGGATACAATTTCCTTCATCACGGGATAAACAACGAAGCAATGGTCCGAGGAATGATCTTCGATATAAGATTCCATCTCTCAACTTATAATTCACGGATTTTGAATGGATATTTCTTATATCTTTCGTGTCCGCAGGTAGCATTCCATCTTGCAGAAATTGTTATATCGGGACCCTCCAGTCTTCCTAAGGTTGTGGATCATCTACGAATCTGTTCAGAGGGATGGAATCATCTTCTACGGCTTTATCCGTAAGGTCTTCTCCTGCTTATTCCTCCAAACTCATTATCAATTGGATTTTAACTGATGGTTCATACACTCGCCCCATCTTGATTGATTATACCTTTTGATCTTCAACATCGAGGATATATATGCCAGGGCATCCGCACTGCGGTTTTCCTTCCTGCATAGATACCGGAATAGGATGTTTGGGATTTGTAAATCTATATTCTGAACTAAATTCATATATACCACTAGATTTTCATCAAGTGTTTGAAACTTGAGTTGAACTTGGCGGACCACCACTTGTGAGTCACTAGTAAGTCGAATATCAGTTATTCCTAAGTCAATGATAGGGCGTGAACCACGACCTCATACTCAACGATGTTGTTAGTGTGTTCTCCGAACTCAAGCCTGAATGCATGCATCATTCGATCTCTTGTTGGTGTGGTGATAACACTACCAATGTCTGCTCCTTCTTGGTTTCTTGAACCATCAATGAACACTTCTCGTCTGCGTAAATTTACAAGATCCAGTATATCGTGCGGATCTTCTTCATCTTCTTCTTCCCCCCGGAATACCAGGTATTTTCGTTACATCATCTAGCGGTAAGTCAGCTAGAAAATCTGCCAAGAATTGCGACTTTTGAGTAGTTTTTGCTTCAAAAAGAATGTGGAATTGTTTTATTTTTGCGTTCTATCTGGCAATTCCGACTTTCCCTACATTCTTGAGTACATGTTCTAATGGAGCTTTGTGATAAGTGCATAATTTATACATTTTAAGTATCATTTCCTTATACTTATTTGCTAGATTTTGTGTGAGTTACCGTGTGTTAGTATTACTTTTCTAGTTTGTGCGTTTTATTAGGTTACGTCTCTGAAACAAGCGAAATAGAGCTTTACAAGAAAATAATTGCCAAAGACCCAGTATATCTCAGTCCATTCCAGGATTTCTACCCTCCATATTATAAAGAATTAAATTACGAAGCCAACGGCGAAACAACGAGGTCATTCTGACTTCGTATGAGAAAGCTATGAGCGAAACGAATATTAAGGGAAAAATGGTCATTTCCACAGCGATTACTATTGGCAATCTGTTTTAGGATAAGGGGCAGCTGGGAGTCAATCACTAAAGGCACCAGATGGTTTACTAGGGGCTGCCGGATATTTGAATTCTATTATAGCCACCAGCCGATAGATCGGGGCCACCCCCTTTATCTTTATTATAACGAACATAGAAGATAATGAAGCTATAAATGTTATGATTGATCGTGATCATCATAATGGTAGAGATGAAGTGATTTTCGAGTTTGGGTGGTTTCAGTGATTTCTTGAAGCTGTTAAGAAACTTGGGTGATGGTTAGAACTGGTTGATAGAGCTCGGATGAGGCTGTAGTGATGATGACTTGACAGTGAAGGCTCTATTAATGGAGTTTACTGGGGAGTTTGAGATGATCATGGGGTTTCTACTAGTGTAACAATGATGGTTTTGCTCGACATTTTAGAATAGATTGAAATCAAGAGAAGGCATCAGTGACAAGAAGAAAAAGTCAGTGAGGGCTCGAGTAGTTAATGGAAGTTAATGGGTGATGGAGGTTGATGGAAGTTTGGGGAGTTTTAACAAAGTTAGATGATTATCATTGAGCGATGGCATATGATGGTGATGGAAGTTGGGAATATGTGAGCAGTTGATCGGAGTTCGAATGGCTGGTTAGTGGCGATGACAACATCAATTGATGGTGGCTATGATGTGTCTTGGGTGTTGCAGTTTAGTGGCAGTAGCTTGTGATGATGAATGGTAGCTGGTGGTATATGGAAGTTAGTGATGTAGCTCGAATATTTGGACGTACAAGAGAAGAAGAGATAAATACAATTTGATTCTCGAGCGTGGCAGTGTGCTGTAATGGTGTTAGTGCTGCCAACAATGGTCTGTGATGGATGGTTTGAGTATGTGGCAGTAATAGCTCAAGTCACTCGATAATGGTAGTCTGTGGTGGTGGTTAAGTTAGAGGTGACAATAAGCTCGAGTCCTGGCAGTGAATGAAGAAAAAGATAGGGATGTGAAGTTGGTTGCTGTAATGAACTGAGAAGGATTAGAAGAAGTGGGACGCAAGTAAGAGGATTCGACGGAGATTGCTGAATGAAAGAACTAAACCTTGTTTCTCAAGGAAAGTAGATGGTCGGTGGTGTCCTTTCCTAAATTATAGGATTCTAAAACTAAAGATACCTACGCTCTATAAATAGAGATGTACATAACTTCATATGAGGAGGGGGACGTATCTATACAATAGACCTACACACACGGACAACATACCTGGACAGACAGAGAAGACCCGGACACAGACTCCTCTGACGTAGATAGCTTCACGTAAAGTCGATATCTTCGACAATTATCGGGTTAGTTTGTAATTCTTTTTAATTAATTTTTATGGCTTCTGAGAAAGCCATGCCATGTTGGGCTAATTCTCATTGTTAGGGCGAAATGATGAACTTGTAGAGATGATTTTTATTTGTGTTTCGAAACTAGGATTTTTAATTGTATGAACTAAATATTATTAATTTGTCTCTCTCTCAACGTTTTACCGTCTCGATGATTTTTCATGTTCTATGCCACGTATAGTTCATTGTTTGATTAGTAGAAGTACTCGTTGAAACCTCGTATTAAATCGTTTTATGAATATTCTTTGACTCTTTATGCCCCGTATATTTAGTACTTCGAAATTCTACTTTAGGTTGAGAAGAAACAATTATTTTCGAAAATTCTTTCTTAGTGCTTAATTAAAAATCTTCCGTGTATTAGTAGCTAGATTTGATACTGTACATGAGTAAAATTGAGACCCTATGTGACGAACGCAATTAAACCCTAATCTACAACGGATTCCCGGAACCTTAACATTTTCCTCGTGCTGTGTTTAAAACTCTATTAAATAATTTTAATTCACTAGTTAATTTAATTCTTTATAAATAAAACCTAAAAAAAAATATTTTAATCCAAACTCCTCATGGGAACAAACCGTAGTTGCTCTTGTCTACATCTTTCGACACTGTGCGCTTGCGGTAAAATGAAGTCGGTTTTCCGAAGCATCACTTTGCTTGGTACCCGCACATAGTGTGTTAGGAAATACGTGTGTAACTTCGTTGTTGGAAAAACTAACGCAATATCAGCTGTTCAATTTTGGTGTAGTACTTGTCTACAGGACTCAAGGTCTTGATGATGTAGTACACCGGTTTTTATTCTTTGTCACTTGTACGTACCAGCACGACACTTGTTGTATTTTCTGTTGCAACAATGTATAGGGCCAATACTTCTGCAGGATCTGGCTTTTGCAATACTGGGATTGTCTCCAAGTAAGGCTTTATGTTTTGAAATGCTTGCTCGTAGTCTTCGTTCCAAGAAAATTTGTTTTTCTTCTTAAGTGTGTCGAAGAATGACTTACATTTATCTGATGATCTTGCAATAAACCTGCTGAGTGCATCCAAACACCTGTTCAATCTCTATACCTCTTTGACATTTTTAGGAGATGGTATATTGACTATTGTTTGGATTTTGGCCGAGTCCACGTCAATGCCCCTCTTAGTAACCAATTATCCCAAAAACTTTCCTTAAGTGACTCCGAAAGTACATTTGTTCGGGTTCACCTTCATTTTATACTTCCACATGGTTTCAAAAGTTTCTCTCAAGTCCTGAAGACGGTCTTTTGCTAACTTGATTTTTACGAGCATGTCATCTACGTATACCTCCAGTGTGCGGCCAATCCATGGTTTCAAGATCGCTTCCACGAGTCTTTGGTATATTGCCCCCACATTCTTTAGTACCAAAGGCATCCTGGTATAAAATTATAGCCCGTGCGGAAGAAAGAATGCAGTGTGTTCTTGATCTTCTTCAGTAAGCGCGATATGATTGTAGCCAGAATATTCATCCATTAAAGATAAAGCCCCATTCCCTTCGACCACATAAACCAATTGATCTATGCTTGGAAACAGGTTGTTGTCTTTTGGACATGCTTTGTTGAGGTTAGTGAAATTTTTACAGATTTTCACTCCTCCAGTCTTCTTTGGCACTATTACCATGTTTGATATCCATGTGGGGTATTTTACTTCTCGAATGAAACCAACATCCAACAGTTTCTTCAACTGTTTTTCTACCGATTGATGATATTCAAGGGCAACCTTACGCAGTCGTTGCCTAAATGGAGTTGTTCCTAGTTGGAGACGGAGCTCATGTCGGACAATATCTGGATCTATCCCAGGAATGTCACTCAGCTGCCAGGAAAAAATATCGGAATATTCCTTGAGTATCTCATGCAAAGCTTGTTCTCGCTCTGGTTCCATCAAAATGCATATTTTTATCATCATCGGTTGATCTTTAGTACCAATGTTTACTTCTTTTGTTTTTTCTACTGCAGATAAAACTGGTTTGGGGGCTCCCAGTAATGGAGCTCCCTTTAATTTCTATTTAGAAACAATCCCCTCTTCTGTGGCCTTGGATGTGCCAGCTTCGGTGTTGAAGCTAGCGCTTTCGACATTGGCGAGGATCTTTCCTGGGGACTCAATCATGTACTGGTTGATCTCATCTTCCTTGGATTTCTACTTGCGATCCTTTCTTCGTTTTTGTTGGGATTGAGTATGCTCTTCGTTATTCTGAGCTTTTGTTAGCACACAGAACCTTGCAGTGGTTTGATCTCCCTTGATCTCCATTTCTCTTTACAGTATAGGGAACTGCAAGTATTGATGGTACATTACTGTTACCCCTTTCAATCGATGGACCCAATGTCAGCCGATGATTACATTATAGGGTGACGGTACATCTACTACACTCAACCGTTAAAAACCTTTATTGGTCCCACCATTACTTCTAACAAGACTTCTTCCTTGGTTTTGAAGTTGCACCACTGAATCCATAGATGGTGTAGCAACAAGATATGAGTTGATCATCTTTGAGCCCCATTCTTTGGAATGCATCATAGAAAAGTACATTGAGCGATCTTTCTCCATCCATAAGCACCTTTTTCACATTCCATCAAGACATAGGCAAGTGATCGTTTTAGAAAAATGGTAAAAATAGTTCGTTAGTTGAGACTTGCGAAGATTCGTTTTAGACCTAATTTTGATTTAAACTATAAAATAAGTAAAACATTTTAACAATATTGGGAAGAACTGGAACTCAGGATTCCACCAAAATCACTTATGAATGATTTCTACAATGAGTCTTTAACAATTATAGCTCTTTCATTGACTCTGTTTCTTTGCCAAAAGTAGATTTCTAAAACATTAATTGTAAATCACAAGCATGGCACATCAAAAGTTCTTAAGTCCCGGCAGACACCATCAAAAAAAATCACAACTAATTAAGAAAAATCATAAATCAATTAGAAATCAATGCAAAAGTCATTAAGAATTAAAAATAGTTACAATTCATTCATGAAATATGGCTTCCTCCATTGTCCCAGTGGTTGGGTTTAGCTAGACATAACTTTCTTAAAAGCCATTAAAATATTAAAGAAAATCATAAACTGTTTTTGAAAAAAAAACAAACTAAATCCTAGTTTTCTATCTGTGAGAAGTTTTCTAGAAAATTGTATCTAGGCTCCCCTTTATATAGGCTTTGGTAACCTCCTCTTGATCCTTATCCAATTAGGAAACCTAATCTCATAAACTCTTCCACCTCCTTTTGATCCTTATCCAATTAGACTTAACTCCTCAAATACCAACAAAACCCCTAATTTTTACTCCAAAGGCGAGCCCAAAACGCTTCTCTTATTTCTTTTCCCGCGCAGGCCTAATAAGGCCCATCAGATAACAAATCCAAGTTGGTTTCACGGTTTTGCTCATAACTTCTTCATACGTACTCGGAATGACCTCATTCTTTTTGCGTTGGCTTCGCCTTTCAATTCTTGGAATAGACTTATTTTTACTGGGTGTTTATCAATTCTTCCTTGTAGAGATCAATTTCACTTCTTTCAGAGATGTAACCTATAAAACACATAAACTACAAAAGTAATAATAAAACACAGTAATTCACACAAAATCTAGCAAATAAGTATAAGGAAATGATACTTAAAAATGTAAATTATGCACTTATCAAGGCATAATAGGTTCATGATGAGTACTAGATCGTACATGCTTTAGGGCATCCCTCAAAGACAAAAAACTCGAATTTTGCTACTTTTCATGTTCACATGATGGGTGTGTATATGAATAGCAATTGGGATCACCATGGTATGAGCAATAACCTCCAAAAGGTTGATGGTGGTCCCGACTACTATCCACACTATGTTGATAGTGCAGATAATGTCTATTTTGAAATTCAGTCGGATATTCATTGTATTGGTCCTCATAATACCAGTTCGACATTTTATGACAAAAAATTCCTAATATATTTACAAAAAAAAAATAAGAAAATAAATTCTAACATGAAGGGGTTATAAACAAACACAAACAAGGCCGACTCAACCAAATCAAACCTACTGAATCTAGCAAATAAAATGCATGATGGCTCCACTTAGATTGTTTCTAGACCAGCTTTTATTCTTCCAAAAGGCAACTAGTTACGGTTTTAGCAAATCTCTTAGAACGATCCGTATTAGATTAAGTCGAATAGAAACAGGATAAGCTCTAAGGAGCTTTGATAACCCTGCCTCTTTGGCAACGTTTCCTTGGGTTACAAGACGGCTCGAATCTACTTAAAATACTCTTTATGAACTTTGAGTTACGCTAACAGAGTAATCAACACAATCCTTTTGAATGACTTTCTTATAAGTTTGTTACCCTATCGGTCTCTTTCTAGTCAAAATTTTAAGCTTAGATTCGCGTTTGGTAGCGTGTTTCTAAAGCGGGCAAGAAGGAAACGGTGATGAAATCCGAGTCCTTATCTTATATGGTCAGTCCTTGTCCTTTACTAGAAAAGTAAATCCGTACTCAAGTCCTCAACATATATGCATACGAAGGAATATAGTAAACCCACTTGCAGGGGATTCGTGGTTTGATCGAGTCTTACCTCCCGTACCAGACGGGCGATGAACCGTTAAAGTCGACTCAGGCCATCGACTCCTATATCAATGTACGAACCCGAGGGGAAGAGACAATATCGTAATTGTCGTCCTTCCATGTTGCAGTTTATATTTAATAAGCCCTCCATAGGGTTTAAAAATAATAAAGTCCAAAAAACAAAAGAAAAATTACTAAAATAATAAAAGATTTCCTAATACAATTTTCCAAAAACAAAAATAAAAAAAATTAACTAAAAAAAATAAAATAAAATTGTCTTCTTTTTCCGTTCTTTTCGATTTATCTGTGACTCCAAGTCTTTAATCAATCAATATAATCTTTGGCTCCAATTTCTTTTTGATCCAAAACTTGTAATACAAAGAAAAATACCCAAAAACGTAAAATAGAAAAATAAAAATAAAAATAAAAATATAATTAAATTAACTAACCTAAAAAGAAACTAAAAAAAAATAATCAAAAAAATAAGTCCCCGGCAGCGGCGCCAAAAACTTGATTGTTTTAGAAAAGGGGTAAAAATAGTTCGTTTGCTAAGACTTGTGAAGATTCGTTTTAAACCTAATTTTGATTTAAACTAGAAAATAAGTAAAACATTTTAACAATATTGGGAAGAACTGGAACTTAGGATTCCACCAAAATCACTTCTAAATGATTTCTACAATGAGTCTTTAACAATTATAGCTCTTTTATTGACTCTGTTTCTTTGCCAAAAATAGATTTCTAAAATATTAATTGTAAATCACAAGCATGGCGCATCAAAAGCTCTTACGTCCCAGCATACACCATCAAACAAAATCACAACTAATTAAGAAATATCATAAATCAATTAAATATGCAAAAGTCATTAAGAATCAAAAATAGTTACCATTCATTCATGAAATATGGCTTCCTCAATTGTCTCAGTGGTTGAGTTTAACTCATCATGCTCAAAACACCCTCAAAAGATTGAAACATGGCTCAAAAGTGCTCGAGAAGAAGAAAAGAAGCTAAAAATAATAAAACAGGAAATCTGCAATGTTTATATGCATTACATATTAACTGTTACAGTTCAAGATAAACGTTGCAGACTGAAGATAAACAATGCAAAGTAGATGAAGGAACCGTGACAAGGTGGTTGAAGAAACCGTCATCTTCGGTTCTTCGTGTTCTTCAGCAGCAACAACAGAGAACTTTCCTGAATGTATTTTCTTTGCTTTGTTTAGCTTCCTGAGCTCGACCCAACCTTCCTCACCTCTTTTGCGACTCAAACAACCATTTTTCTACTCCAAAGGATCAAGGAATCTCAAAGAAAATTCCTCCCTGGAATTTCCGGCCGAACTCCCCCTCTCCCTATCTTCGATCTCCTCTGCTTTTATAGGTTTAGGAAACCCTAAGAATTAATCCTTAATAGATAAGGACTCGATTTCTAATCCAAAACCAACTTCAATTGCGTATTTGTTCAAGTCAGAGAGTGTTTTTTTATTTCCGGTAGTAACCGAGTTTTTCCACCATTTTTTACGGCGAGAATCACTCCTCTTTGACGTGTTAAATCCAGCTTTGATTTGTTTCTTCACTTTGGGATATCGTACAACTTTTCAATTCCCATAAAGCTCGTTTTCAACTAACTCAGCTAACCTCTTCACGTGTAATAGAAAAATTCCCGCATTCTTTTCATTTTCAAACGAAGGGGAAGGGTCCTTTAATCCAAAAATGGGGTGCCTTTAGTAATTTTCCTGGGTGCCTTTATCAATTTTCCGGGTGCCTTTATCACTTTTTGAGCCGATCTTTTTCACAAATATTTATTTTCCAAAAATACCTACAAGCACATAATATCACACAATAAATACCAATTGAGCATTAATAATATTTTAGTCCGCACGTAATAGAAGAGGAGGAGACCGACTTGGTCTTCACGTGAAAGGGAGAAGAGGAGCATAGGCTCTAGTCTTGAAGCAGGAGTCTCATGCTTTACTCTTTGTGCTCAGCCTCATATATTGAGGGTAAAATAGTAAAATGTTAGTTTTTAATGAGAAGCAAGATGTCGAGAATTTTCGTAAGAGTCTAGACGTCAATATTTAATAAGAAACCAAGATACTAATATTTTACTCATTGTACTCAGCCTCACATATTAAGGGTAAAAGAGTAAATTTGTGAACTTTTGACAAGAAATACAAGTCGTGTGAACTTGATTCTATTTTTGAAGGTTTGTCTTGAGATTAGTTGTATAAGCTTAGTTGCTTGACTAGCATACACATTGGAAGCAAGAGAGGTAGAGATGTCTCCCTCTCTTTAAAATTAGGGTTTGAAAGAGTCTGGCCAAAAGGCTAGAAGTTCATGTGTTTACTCTTGTGCTCAGCCTCACATATTAAGGCCAAAAGAGTAAAACATGTTAAAGAGAAGCATGATGTCCACGTTTGGTTTTGAGTAGGCATGAAAGCTTGACTCTGAGAAGCAAGGCACATGAGCAAGAGAGCTAGACGTGTGTGAAAATTAGGGTTTGAGATATTTGACACGCTTTTGCAACACTTATAAATGTAGCAAACTGTTTTTCAAACCGTAATGAAATTTAAAAGACATTTTTTACAATGTTCTAGGTGTTGATAATTCATCTTCAAACCCTAATCAGGGTTTCGAATACTTTTTGTCACGCTTTTGCAACGTTTCTAAGTGTGATGGATTTATTTTCAAACCCTAATTAGGGTTTGAAAGTATTATATACGCTTTTGACACGTTTATGAGTGTTGCGAAGCGTTTTAAAACCCCAATTCGAATTCTTTTCACTCGTTTTCATTGGTTGTCACTTTAAACAAAGGATCAATGCAACTGGGGTAGGTTTTTTAGCTAGTAGAAGCTATAAAATTGTGTTTGTCATATTTTGACATTTAATTTAAGCATAGTTGTGGCACTTTAATTAAATAAACATATATATATATATATATATATATATATATATATATATATATTTAATCGGTTAATATTGCTCAATTTGAACATAAAATTAACACAAGTAATTTTGGATATTTAATTATGGAATATACCACCCCAAAATAATACTCAAATTTCTCTATACTAGTGTGCAATACATCTAGGATCCTAAGAGATTTTATGTAAAAATCATAGAACATCTAGGAAATTTGTCGTGTGCGCCAGTGTTGTTCAAATGATTTTGTGAAAAGACAGGGATAAGCGCCTGATGAAACTCAAATTGCTTTATACCAGTGGTCAACCCATATAGGAGCCTAAGGGTGTGTTTGGTACCAATTTACAAAACTGTTTTTTGTTTTATAAAACAAAGAAAACAGAAAACGCAAGAAAACGCGTCTAGTAGCTATGATTTCGGAAAATGTTTTATGCCTGTTTTTTTTCTCAAAAAAAAAAAAAAAAACTATTTATTGTTTTCTTTTTCTTTTTTTTTTTCTTTTTTTTTTCCTTCTTCTTTTTCTAAAACTATGTGTTTTTGAAAACAGTCCTACCAAACAGCTTTTTAAATTTATTAGAAAATAAAAACAAGGAAAAAGGGTATGTTTTAAAAACACTAGAAAACGATTTTTGAAAATAGTTTTATAAAATGGTAGCAAACATGCCCTAAGAGATTTTATGTAAAAATCATAGAACATCTGTGAAACTTGTCGTGTGCGCCAGTGTTGTTCTGATGATTTTTTGTAGGGATGAATATTGATTGAATTCATCAATTTGGTCGTATATGTTGGCCAGACATATAGAGAGAGGTCAACGGATATGCGCCTGAGATAGAGTAGAGATAAACGCCTACCCGAGAATACTTTTACAGAATTTTAAAAGTTCAGTATTTCTCAGACCAGAGTCTTGAGAGGGGATTTACTATTTTATCCTTGTCAAAAACCCACCATCAACATTAAGTCCCCTGCTTAACATGGAACGAGTAATATTGCATGGTAACCACTAGATGGTGGCCTGGAAAAAAATAAAAATAATTTGATAGTTCAATGGTTAGATATTACCAGAGGAATGATAGTCTCCTTGAGCTTTTGAATAACCAAGCATAGAAGAACGTCTTGATTGCATTACTAGTGTTCCATTATCAAAGCAAGGTTCTTGATGTTGGATGGAAACATATAGTTTGCTACTAGGTGTGTGAGTAGTATCTCTATGTTGAGGCAAGATATGTGACTAGATTTGAAGTGGACGAACATACTTTGATTGAATCATGTCGCACAATTGAATGTAGTTAGGCGGATGGCTTCAAACAACGTCAGACACGTTGAGTAATAGAATTAATCGTGTACGTTTTGGTTCGTGGCAGTTAGAACAAAGGCTGTATGCAGAAGCCTTGGCTTGAGACAACAAGATGTACATAATTTTTTTTACGGTTCGAGTTAATGAACCAGCGAATTATGTTGGAGACGTCCAACTTTCAAAAGAGAGGAGGACAAGCTTGTTTGATTGCGACTTGAAGTTGAAGTAGAGAAACATATCTTGTCAAGTCGAGCGCTACTTTGAAGTTGAAGTGAATATTCGAGTTTGCACGAAAATACGTCTTGACTATTGAAGGCTTCAAAAAAAATAGAGAGCAGACGGATAAGCAAGACTAGATTAAGCTGGCTTCAGGTGAAGTTGATCATGTGAACAAAAATACCCATCGATTATTGCATCGATGGATTTAATAGATATGTGCACGTCTTGTAGGCAGCGAACTATATATAATCGAGCTTGTCTTGGACCTGGGTGGTATGAACAAAACTCGATTGAAGCTGGACACGCAAGTTTGAACTAAATTGGGCTGGTGACTTCAAATGAAGTTAGACACGTGAGCAATAAACTGGTCGTACGTGTCTTGGTTTGTAGCTGGGCAAGAGGCGAAGTCAGCTTGATTGAAGCTTGAGTTGAGGTAGCTGGATGAGCTAAGCTGAGGTTGATGGTCGCAATAAGAGGACGGACAAGAGGTGGAGCCTTGTTTAGTTGTACGGACTAAAAGGGAAGTTTGTTCCTTCTAAAACTTCGAATAACAACTTGTTATAAAAAGAAGTTGCGGTCTTCCCTTCCCTAATTCTTCCTCCCCTTTAATATTAATATCTTGTACTCGATTATCTTAGCACCATACGATCATCAATTGTAAGGTAAGCTCCAACTTGTCTTCTTCATATGAGTATACAGCTTCTAGATTGAGTTTATGCATGTATTTTCTCAAAAAAAAATCTCATATGTTTGTTTTGAATCAAAACACCTCCAAAACCCTAATTGTCTTGTATGAACTTGTTAAATTTCTTTCGTTTGTATAAGAACACGAATTCCATGACCAACCTTTGCAAGTTAGGGTTTGACTGAAACCCCTCTTTCATCCCTTTTTATGTGAATACATGTGCACGAATTTTTTTTTTATTTGTATGTGAGAAAGCACTCACGTGAATTTTTGTAAGCTAATGCTCATGTCTTTGATGTTTGCAGTGTTGGCTTCTTGTAAGAGTGCTCTTATTTCGGTTGTTGCTCTCTAATTCACCTATTGATTTCAAGACTTTCTGAATTCCCTTAAGTGGTTGGGATGGATGGTTGAAAAGTATGCTAGTTAAGGAGTCATATGTTGTAACAGGTCTGGTTCCTTCTTCTGACCTTATTGAGCAAGAGGAGGCAGAAGTAGAAAGGTTGACTTAGGAGTTGGAGTTGAAGAAGGCTGCTCTCGAAAATATGAAGGAGGCCCTCTGTTAGAGGGATAAGCCATTGTTAGCCGGCCTCCCTTAGTATCTATTTTTCACTTCTATTATTTTCATTCTAGAGAGATAATATGCTTATTTGATTCTGTTTATTTGGTTTGTTTTTGAATGATTGGGTATTTGGTAGGTATCATTCCAAAGATTTTTATTTTGGATCAATAGGGATTTTTGAGTTTAATAAAACTGAAATTTGATTGCTGAAAGGAAATTTGATACTGAATGCAAATGTTTGGAGGAATTAAAATTGTAACTGAATTAAACAAATATCCCTGGATGCTTCAGGCATTAAATATCTTGAGCCACTTCTCATGTATTGCCTCTTCTACCAATTTTCCTTCTTCATCAATTAACTTGTAGTATTCACCAATAGTAGCTTTAGCCATCATGAATGACCCTTCCCAGTCAGAGTTTTTCTTACAGTGACAATTGCGTCTTACTTCCTTCATAATCCAGTCTCCTACTTGAAAAACATTAACTCTCACTGGTTTAGCTCTGAAGATGTGTTGTTGGTGAGGTTTTTCCTTCATCTTCATGCTATCTCTTCTTGGGATGGTTTTGTGGCACATGTGGACATTCATTTAATGTCAGAGGGAAATATTCATGATGCTCTTTTCCATGGTTAGACATCAGATGAGTGATGAATGACTTAATACGATGTTGAAGTTGAATAGGAGTTTGTTTTATCCACTTAGAAAACAGCGGAAGAGGTGAGGCTATCCATTCATAACGCCTGACTAAAGCAGAGTTGAGTTTTCCATCAAACTCAAGTCCCCACTCGTAAAAAGTATGAGGGACATTGAGTGGTAGAGATATGAATTCAATAAGTTTTACTTCAGTATGATACCTCTTCACATATGATGTTGCACTTTCCCCTTGCTCCTGCTTCATAGGTGTCAGGTCTTCATATTCTTCCAAATACATAAGAGGATCATTTTTCCTGATCTTCTGGTGAGGTCCTGAGCTGTCTACTGGAGGTGGATTTAGCAATGATGGTGTCTCGGTAGCTTCCGTCTTATTTCTGTGGAGCAGAACCTTAATTCTATTTCTTGTCTCCAATTGGAAGTGTGGTGTTCTTGAAGCAAGTAGAAGCAGTGGTGTGGCTTTACTCTAAATGTGATCAACAGAAATTACAAATTCCCTAGTTGTATGACGTCCTTGGTGTGAAGAGCTTCTGTTGATCATGCCTTGTTATCCTCAATGCTGTTGTTGAGTGTTACTGACTTGATTATGAGGTTGATGCTGAAGTTGAACTGATCTTGCCAATGAGATCAAGTCCCCAAGTATTGAACAGTCAGGAGGTCTTTATCAACAAGACACAGGGATGATACTGCTTTGGTTTGCATGGATGCAACAACCATGGATAAGTGATGTTGCTTCTTCTAGAGAAAGTGTATTGGGTTTCAGGATCCTTCACTATGTATACGAGTCTTCGAATAAGTTGAGAAGGTAGATACAAGCTTGTATGAACTTGAACTTTTTGTGAAGATTCCTCGTCATCAAATTCAGACATATATAGCTTCTACGGAAAAGGTCATAGAATCTTCATACAAACTCGGATTGATGAGTTCAACCCTAAATTTTGAAGCCAAAAGGCTAAGCTATTATATGCAGCAAGAATCAATTAATTTGGATTTTTCCAGGTCGGTCAATAATGCTTGAACATCTGTGATCAGTAATCCCGTATAAAATTTCAGATTATGTGGACTTTAGCGTAAGAACCATATCTCTTAGCTCGGGTATCCGATTGACGCGCTCTTTCAGTATGTGGTAGCAGAGAAATTTAGTGAAGGATGTGTTGCCCCATTCCTCACCCATAAGTACGTTTTTCAGAGTTAGGAGAGTAAGTACGTAATAGCTTTGGTATACCACTTGGAGGTGTCCAAGAACTCGAATTCGATGAAGACTAACTTTGTCATGGAGTTGATGTTGTAAGAAGTTGCAAGAAGTAGTAGGTAGATGTAGACAAGAGATGGAACGCCAGTAGTATGAGATGATGACTCGAGTTACACCAGGGTGGAGGACAGAGAAGTTGGTGATGATAACATGGCTGGAGGAACTTTGCTTGTTGAATATTTATCCAGGCTGGAGATGATTGTGTCTTCTTTGTTATCAGTGGTAGGTGGACCTTTAGTACAACGTTTCTTTTTTAGTATATTAGTGTCTCAAGAGCGTAGTAGGCAGCATGAGCGCAGTCCCCATGTGTAGCTCACTTAATATATAAGGTAAGCATCTTCATATTAAACTCTCTTACTCATTTATCTTGCTTTCACAATAACAGTAACTCCTTATTTTGGTGCTTTTACCTCCCTGCCGCTTTGGTCATTGCTACTCGTGTCTTTTTTTTTGCTAACGGCTTTTCTCACAGGTATAAGAGCTCCCTTTTTGTAACTACTTCTAGCAACACTCTTGCTATCTTCTTCGTTGCTAGTGACATTAGGTAAGTAATTGTTTTCTTTACTTTAGCTTTTGTTAATAGCATTAACAACACTAGTCTTCATAACCCTAATTTTGTTGGAGGTGTTGCACTAGTTGTTGTATCTGAGCAAGCTAAGTTATTTTATAATTTTTATAATTCACGAGATCTTTTTTTTTTTGTTTTGTGCATGAGTCAATGCTCACGTCTTTGATATTTTGTGGCGTTGTTAGCCTCTTGCAAGGGTGATCTTAGTTTAGATGATGCTCTCTGCTTCACCAGGTATATATGCTTCCAGCTCACTTCTCTCTCGAAATGGGAAGAAGAAAGCAAAATATAGTGACAGTCCCCAGGTGACAGAGACTAGGTCAAAGAAACGTATTGGTAAAATTCGTTCTGGCATCACTGATTCACCTTTACATCTTGAATGAGTTTATCTTAGCATTATGCTGATTATCTTCTCACTATTCTCAGAAGGAAAACATATCTGGTAATGAAGAAGGTGATACTCTCAAAGTTCCTTCGAAGGGTGATAAAAGTAGTCATTTTGTCTCAGAAGAAGAGGAGTATAATGACTCAAATAATGATATTGACATCCAAATAGCCCGCAACATGGTCGGGTGAGTCTTTATCTTGAATTTCTTAGAAACATCTTTGAATGAAGTAATGAATGAAAACTTGAATGAAAATATGAGCAATTCGTGAAATTTCGCTGTTAGAAAAATTCAAAAATAATGCCTTTTACTGGAAACGCCGTAAAACCCTCTTATGGAGTACGTTTTTGATGATCTACCCCAATTTTTTTATGATCGGGAGATGATATATCTCCTACCGTAAAATATTTTGAGTTTTAAGCCTGTTTAGGGCCTCTAAAAGACAGAACACAAAAAACTCAGGAAGAATTCAAGAATTTTTCAGCTGGGAAATAGTTGATAGTTTTGACCATATTTATTAGCTCGTTTGTATGATTTCTATGATTTTTTGATGTGTTGTGGGGACATCCATACGGATAGATTAATATATAACTCACCCATAGATTCATTACCAATTGCTCCCAGCTCACGATTTTGTACAGGGCAATGCCAAATTGCCTTTGATGAACTTATTGTGAAAACGTGTTATTAAGCCGTTGGGCTATTTGCTGGAAATTTGGGTACTTCATGAAGTATATTTGCATAATCAATCCACTTATATTCTGAAAATTCTTGTTGGAGCTTGAATTTCACATTTTTTCATCAATTAGTTATTTTACAGGGCGAACGTAGAGAGGATCGCAGTAGCGTTGAAGAAGTACTGATTGTAGACCAGGTTGATAAAACCATTACCTATTCCTTGAAAAACCCTAAAAAAATATTTTCTAACATGATTGTTGATGTAGAAGATCAAAATAGAGCCGTCACAGAGACTGAGAAAACCATGGTTGGGCCTGAGTATCCTGGTGCAGGTCATCTTTTTGCCTTCTTCACTCACAACACCCACAGATGGTTGAATATTGTATCACTTACTTGTGAGTCGTCTGTTAACACAAGTCTCACATACTTCTTTATTCCTAGCAGGTCTGACTCTCTCATTCAAAGCAGGTGTAGTTGTAGTCGATTATCTGAATATGGGAAATAGTCTTGTTTCTGCATCACATCGGTTGTGGTAAGTGGAGTTTGTGCATCCCTTACTTTTCCAGTATGCTGATCAGATGGAGGGGTGTTTGTAGCATCGATGTTGATAACCAGAAGAATATTTCCAGGAGCAACATTGTTGGTACTATCAGAATAGGCTTTGAGAGATAGTTATAGAATCTAACCTAAGATCAACCGCTTTCTTAAACTGAGGAAAATTGAAAAAATGAAAAATTTCAACTGAGAGATTAATCTTCCATGTGGTCGCCAAAATATTTGTGGGGAAAAACGAATTGAAGGCTAATTTAGGAAAAATGGGTAAGCAGGTGATAATTCATCAATCCTTAAACATTTGTGATGTTGAAGCACTTTGTTTAGATTCGAGAGATCAATCTGTACAATCCTGGCCTAAACCAAGCAATGGTCGTTCCAGTCTTGCTTCTGTCACAAAATGAGAAAGAGAAGGGTTGGTCAAAGGGAGGGAAACGAGAGAAGAATAAGGTCAAAGTATCAGATTTTGTTGGATGTAGTTGGTGTGAATATCTATAAACAAGTCTTCTGAGAAGATTAGATGATCAAGATTAATTAACTTGAATTGCTCTGTTTTTAGACTTGTTTTAATTGTAAACTTGTTGTCGTGTTCTTGACTTTAAAAACTTGTCTGTTTCAAATTTTCTCCTTTGTCCAATCGATTGAATATCTATTTATATCATAGTTATTGTAACCACTTGACCTCATTTCTGGAAGAAAATGTCGATTGTTGAGTAGTGGTGAAGTGGAGAAGGTGGAGAAGGTGTAGACAACTGCTCCCCACTTTAATTAAGGTTGAATAGTCAGTTACCCAACCTCCCACTCCTCTACTCAACTGTTATCGACCTTTCCAGAACTTCTCTTTAGTGGGCGTACTGCTGCACCACATGTCCTAGACCGCCACACCAAAACCCTAATGAATATCCCCACATTTGTGACATTTGATGTCTCGTGTAATATTGTAGTATTAAACACTATTGATATTAAGTCGATTGAGACCTTCTCAATGGGTCGCTTGACTGAAGACTTGTCCTGTATGACTTGACTAGCGAGTTTAGGAGGATAAAATAAATGTTTCTTTCTTGACTAGATGATGAGTCTAACAGACTAGAAAAAAATAAATACGTCTTGCTTGACTAGCTTATGAGTCTAGCAGACTAGAGTATGTGTTTATTTGTGAATATGGAATAAGGTGTCCATCTTTGTAAAATAAGTTGTTGCTGCTGAGCATGAAAAATTATATGTGAAGCCTCATTCGAAAATATATGTGAGAGAATCCTAGCATAATTTAAGGAAACTTGTCAAAACCCTAATTTATCAAACCAAATTATTCACGTGAAAATAAAAGGGAGGAGCGCCCAAATTTAATATTCACGTGAATGGAGGAGGAATAATGTCCAATCTTGGTACTCACGTGAGGATAGAGGAGGAGACCAAATTTGGTTCTCACGTGAAGAGGAGGAGAAGACAAAGTTTTAGTTCGCACGTAATAGAAGAGGAGGAGACCGACTTGGTCTTCACGTGAAAGGGAGAAGAGGAACATAGGTTATAGTCTTGACGCAGGAGTCTCATACTTTACTCTTTGTGCTCATCCTCATATATTGAGGGTAAAATAATAAAATGTCAGTTTTTAATGAGAAGCAAGATGTCGAGAATTTTCATAAGAGTCTAGACATTAATATTTAATAACCAAGACACTCATATTTTACTCTTTGTACTCAGCCTCACATGTTGAGGGTAAAAGAATAAATTTGTGAACTTTTGACAAGAAATACAAGTCGTGTGAACTTGATTCTATTTTTGAAGTTTTGTCTTGAGACTAGTTGTATAAGCTTAGTTTCTTGACTAGCATACACATTGGAAGCAAGAGATGTAGAGATGTCCCCCTCTCTTTAAAAATTAGGGTTTGAAAGAGTCTGGCCAGAAGGCTAGAAGTTCATGTTTTACTCTTGTGCTCAGCCTCACATATTAAGGCCAAAGAGTAAAACATGTTAAAGAGAAGCATGATGTCCACATTTGGTTTTGAGTAGGCATGAAAGCTTGACTCTGAGAAGCAAGACTCATGAGCAAGAGAGCTAGACGTGTGTGAAAATTAGGGTTTGAGATTTTTGACATGCTTTTGCAACATTTATAAATGTTGCAAACTGTTTTTCAAACCCTAATTAAATTTAAAAGATATTTTTCGTCACATTTTTCGCAACGTTTTAAGTGTTTCTAATTCATCTTCGAACCCTGATCAGGGTTTCGAATACTTTTTATCACGCTTTTGCAACGTTTGTAAGTTTTATGGATTTATTTGGAAACCCTAATTAGGGTTTGAAAGTATTTTGATATGCTTTTAACACGTTTATGAGTGTTGCGAAGCGTTTAAAACCCCAATTCGATTTCTTTTCACTCGTTTGCATTGGTTGTCACTTTAAACAAAGGATCAATGCAACTGGGTTAGGATTTTTAGCTAGTAGAAGCTATAACATTGTGGTTGTCATATTTTAATATTTAATTTAAGCACAGCTGTGGCACCTTAATTAAATAAAT
>JAJJMC010015859.1:4281217-4379239 GCA_023531435.1 Papaver californicum | reverse complement strand
ATATATATATATATATGTTAATATTGCTCAATTTGAACATAAATATTAACACAGGTAATTTTGTGGACTCAACTGTGAAATATAGCACCCGAGAATAATACTAAATTGCTTTATACTAGTGTGCAATACATCTAGGAGCCTAAGAAATTTTATGTAAAAATCATAGAACATCTGGGAAACTTGTTATGTGCGCCGGTATTGTTCGAATGATTTTGTGAAAAGACAAGGATAAGCGCCCGATGAAACTCAAATTGCTCTATACTAGTGGGAAACCCATCTAGGAGCCTAAGAGATTTTATGTAAAAATCATAGAACATCTGGGAAACTTGTCGTGTGCGCCAGTGTTGTTATGATGATTTTGTATAGTGATGAATATTGATTGAATTCATCAATTTGATCGTATATTTTGGCCAGACATTTAGAGAGAGGTCAGGGATATGCGCCTGAGATAGAGTAGAGATAAGCGCCTACCCGAGAATTCTTTTATAGAATTTAAAAGTTCAGTATTTCTCAGACCAGAATCTTGAGAGGGGATTTACTATTTTATCCTTGTCAAAAACCCACAATCTACACCTGTATTCAATTTCGTATATACTCGGTCTTCAAATTTTCTATCAAACTTTTTTTCACCATCTCGTCTTCCCTGATTTTGCTTGTTGGAGAGGGACTGGGCGCTTTCCATACCATGATGCGGGTTCTGCAGAATTAGTCTTGTGTGCGGCCTTGGATCCTTGGGAATTTTCTTTTGGATCCTATCTTTGTATCTCTTTCAACCTTGCATGCTTGTCAATTATCACCGGCAACTCTATTCGGTTCTTGGATTTGTACCGTGGATATCTACGAAGAGTGGATTCATCCGATTCGAGATCCCCCACTTGTAGCAATTGATTGTCATACCGGGGCTAATATTTCCAGCAGCTTGGCAAATTGCATACCAACGGTCTGTATAGTCCCAGATAATCTCTTCTGCCTATGAAGCAAATGCGAACAGCTTGTCCATCCCTGCATTAGAAGGCTTGTTGTACATGTATGTTTCCAAGAATAGTAGGGTGAGCTGAGCGTACGAGTGTATCGTACCCTTAGGTAAATTATCAAACCATGTGAGTGCAGATCCTTTTAAGCTTGAAGGAAAATATCTGCACATGAAAACATCATCAAGCTCCCATTGCCATATTTTAATATTTTAAATGTGCATCTGGATCTTTGGTGCCATCATAACACTTTAAAATGGGAAGGGGACACTTTGGAGGAATTGGCGTTAGTGATAAATGAGCAGCGAGCGGAGTTGTAATTGCCTCCTTTAGTACTTCATCTAAGCGTCTACCTCTTTGTTTGGTTTCCAGCAATCTAATTTCCTCCCGTATTGCTTCCATGTCTGCTTGATATTTGTCCCATTTGGTATTTTACGGCCTTCCGCTAGTAGAAAAAGGTTGTTTTACGACAATTGAAAATATCTTAAAAGCAATTTATACGACACTTTGAAAATATCGCGGAAAATGTCGTAGATTCGCTGTCTTTTTTGGAACGACACTTTCAAAATAACACTGAACAACTTAAATAAAAGATATTTTCTGGTTATCGTCACGTACGATAATTAGGAGGTCGTAGAGTTATATTTTATATTATAAAAAAAGGAATTTCAGCTGAATTCCAAAACTGATTCAGCTAGATTCCAAATATGATTCAGCTGAATCTTAAATAGAAAAAAAAATTAAAATTAAAACTAATAATAACTTTTAGAATAAATATGAAACTTAACAGACTTTATATTAAAATTTGAATCCAATTATAATTTCAACAACCAAAAATATCTCAAGTTGAAAATAAATTTGAAACATCCACATTAAGTTAAGAATGTTCAACCTATATTTCTTTTACATACTTAATTTATGCCTGTAAGAATTCACCATCTATGCCTTCATTTGCTTCCAAACTGGCTAAATTCAGGTGCAAGATTATATCATAAGCCCATCCAGCTAAATTTTCCAACGCCAAAAGGATTGTAGTGGAATGACGAGAATCGTGGCAGCAACTGCATACAGACATGGATGATCCTCGATTCGTATAATACTGACGGACTCAAAATCTATCTCAAAGTTGAAGGTTTTGGACAATACATTATAGAAAATGAACTAGTAAATTACATAGACACAATAACTTTTGAACTACAATTAGTGTATTAGTGAAAAAGCTAAACTATTATTTTTTCCCTATATATAAACTATTTACTACAACTAACCAGGACTAAACGATTATTATGCAATCTATATGAGACTCTACACTATGACTAACTCATACGAATGTTTAACTACATACAAGATTTTAGTGAAAGAAAAATGACGAAATACAACTAGACGGGGGAAGATAAAATTACTGACAGTAAGTGCTAAAGATTGTAAAGGACTAAACTACCAGGATTTAAAAAAAGGAAGATAAATTAGCCTAAGATTGAACCTGCTTATACTACTAGTACTGACACAAAGAAATTTTCAGCAACAATATGAAAACAATTAATGCAATAGTGCAACTGATATGGATGCCGAACAACACCTACAGATTCATATTCAAGTTGCAGAACAAAATGAAATGAAAACAAACTATAAGCTATTGTGCAAATTAAGTCAAACCTACAAATTCATATTCAAGTTACCTACAAGAGAGGATTAACCGGTAGAGATAAACAACTTAACCAACAACAATTCTCCATTAGCACTACCTCGAAGCAATCTCAACCCCTTAAAGTTATCTTCTACGCTGTCGACTTCATTCCCTTTTCATCTTTAAAGGTACAAATCTAACTGGACATCTAAAACACAGATTCACTGTTTGTACCTTTAAAGATACAAATCCAAATACATAAAATTAAAATTTAACAAATATATCATTCACAGATTCACCTTAAAATCTAAAACAAAAATAAGTAATAAATTTAATTAGTGTTTACCTAATTTTTCTTCTCATAAATTGCAAAATCAACTTTCTAGGTTTTATACTTGAATCTTCTTAGGACATCCACAATGGCTAGAGTATAACCAAAGAGTAAAGAGTAAAAATTTTATTCTTTGGTCCGTCCCAAAAACAACGGCCCAGAGACTAAAATTTTTATTCTTTGGTCTTCCAGTATAACGCTTGTTGTTGGGCGGTTATCTAGCGTAACGCTTGTTGGGACGGGCGGTTGTCTAGCGTAACGCTTGATGTGGGGCGGACATCTAGATGAACGCTTGATGTGGGGCGGTAACACAAGATAACGCCTGATGATAGACGGACTCCTAGGACCACGCCCAAGAGACGGGCGTTTTACTAGACAAACGCATGATAGAGCGGTGCGCCAGCACTACGCCTTATCGATTGTGTACATGTGCGAGGAAAGTGTGTGCGGTAAAACACGGGCGGTGCCTTAGCATCCCGCCTAGAAATCCAAGCGGACTCCTAGCATCCCGCTTGATTAAATTGGTGTCTAATACTAACTATTACGCTTAGATTAACTTTAGTCTAGTTAAACTTTAGTAATATAATTATACTTAGATTAACTTTAGTCTGTTTAACTTCATTAACTTTAGATTAAAGTTTAACTAGTCTATTCATTAGTTTAATTAGTTTATTAAAGTTTAATTAGTTTGATTAAAGTTTAATTAGTCTATTTATTAGTTTAATTAGTTTGATTAAAGTTTAATTAGTTTAATTTAATTAGTAACTCATGGCATGTAGAATTACAAACTAATGTTCAATGGGTTTACGCTTAATCTAATTACAAATTCAAGCGTAGCCTTAGCATGCCTCTCCACACAATGGTAATTGGTTATTGTTTAATTTCACTAATACTAACTCTAGCGGACGTTTAGGATGCCGCTCCATGTTGGGAGGAGCCTTAGCATTACGCTTGGACCAAGCGGTTTTCTAGCGGTACGCTTCAATGGGGCAGTGATTTGGTTACCGCCTGTTAGTGGGCGTGATCCTAGACGCACGCTCCACCAGGCGTAATCTTAGGTGAGCGCTTGATCAGGCGTTGCGCTAGAATAACGCCCGTGTTTTCAAGCGTTGCGTTAGAATAACGCCTGGCATCAAGCGCTTCACTACACAACCGCCCGTTTCTAAGCGGACGCATGCACCATCGCTCGACTAAACGCAGTTTAGTCCAGAAAATTTTCCAAATTTGCTCTGCTACAGTGAAAATTCCGGACCAAAGACTAGAATTAGTCGTCCCGCTGTGGATGGAAAAACTGGACCATCGACTACTTCTAGTCTTTGGTCCGTGATTTAGTCCAGCCATTGTGGACGCTCTTAGAGTCTCAAAATCTACTCTCTAGATTTTGTGAAATCAGGTTATTCAAAGATAGATTTGATTTCTATAAAATAGGTTTGCGTATATGAGATTAGATTATTGATTTCTGGTAAGTTTAGGGTTTATATTGGTAGGTTTAGGTCTTTTTATGAGTTCAGTTGAAGGGAAATTTCTCTCTGCAGTGGTGTTTTGGTGATAGAGGAAATGGTGAGATAAAGAAGAAGCATGTATCGATATGAACAAGGTGACGGAGACAAGAGAGGAAACAACGTGAGGGAGAAGAAGGAGAGAGATACGAGAATGAGAGAAGCGGTAAGGGAGAAGAAGGGGAAAGAGAGACGAGTGAATAAGAATATTAGATTTTCTCTCTTTATTTTACTGTGAAATGACAAGATGAAGCAGAGATATATATTTTACTCGATAATAACAAAGTTCATTTACTTCATCTCAGCCACTCATTCAAAAGAGCTCATTCCTAACCACAACAGGTGGGTCCCGCCCAAAAAAATCTACCAACGAAACAATATTATTCATGTGTCGTTGTCTGAGTCAAAAAAAGTCATCAGACTACGACATATTGACTTTCGTCATCAAAAAATTTAAAGTGCAGTTTATTTTTTCCGTTTTTTACCAACACAACTTCAAAATGTTTTTACATAATGATATTTGTTTTATGTCGTTCCATAATATCTTATATTGCCCATTTTACACTAGTGTTCGGGGTTCGGGATCATAATAATTTATTTTATCCGGTTCATCAAACCTATCCTTATTACCTTTCGATTGAGTATTATTGTTACGATGTCGTATGTTCGTCTCATTGTTTGGCTCGATCACGAGTAACCTTCGATCCTTACTAGCTGCAGTTTGGCTGGCTGCTGGAAGTTTTGAATTGACTTCCTGTCTTCTCTCCCTTGAGATTGATGCTTCGGCCTCAAGATTGATTCGTTCCCTTAGCATTTGGTTTTCTTGCGCTAGAAGTGCAATTGCTTCCGCATAGATTTTTTTGCTTTTCTTCAACTCGTTTAGTTCTGCGGCCACCTGAACAGAAGGATTTGATCCATTATGCGTTGTTCCCGCATCACGACCTTCTACCCTTCTTGTAGCTTCATCAATGGTTTGAATATGGGGGAATTTGGCTCTGATACTTCATTCAATGCATCTTGTATTATTCCTGGCTCTTGAGGCAATTCTGGATTTGCTTGTGTTGTTACCCGCAAGGGAGTAACAACCGCAATTTCGCCATTTGGAGTCATGTCCATGGGCTTTCCATATGGTGGTTGAGGTCCTTGTGGTCCTTAGCATTCTGCTACATCTTCTTGATGTTCATTATGTTCTCTTGTTGTGTTTGTTACAATCATAGATGTTGTCATGTTGGCCTCAGTTCGATTGACTACTTCCTTGAACGCTGTTGCTGCTATTTCATCATCTCTTCTTCGGCTATTACTTTTTCCGACACCGTCCTTGGATTTTGCTTCCTGATTGAATCTCTCTGTCTTCTAGTCATTATCCTTGAAGTCGTTGGTACTTCTTTTGTTTTATCTGTCTTATCATTGATTATTTCCTTTTATTTATCCATTTTTTGTTCACCTAAGTGAAAAGAGTCATTGCACCTTGATTTTTGTATAAGTTTAGAAATCATATTATGTGCAATCAAATGAAAAATGACATGAAAATCAGTAATGAAAAAGTATGGGAAAGTCAATACTCAATTAGAAAATTTATTCTACAAATTTTATCTGAAATCTTGCTCAATTTTATTAAGATGATGGGCTAAATAAATTGGGTAAGTCTGGTCCAAAGCGTTACTGAAAATAGGTTTAAACCAGATCCATTCAAATATTACTTTCTTTTTTCAATTGCGATAAAAGTATGATCAAAACTGCTTGATAAAAATAAAAACGAATAAAATTGCAAACCATGAAATTCTTTGAAAAAACCCAGATATAATAAATTATTTATTTCTGTCCTTGTTACCAAACTGTGAACGTAAAAGATCATCGGATTGATCTTACGGTCACATTCACTAGATATAAATAGACTAAGGCACATATTGTCTTAGCACAACCACGAGATAAATATACAAGCATACAAATATAAATAAACCATAAATAATAAGCGCATAAATCTAGATGACATCATTGTTTACGTGGTTCAGCATTGATATGCCTACGTCCACGGGGGTAATAAGGATCATTCACTATTGATATTGAGATGGTTACAAAAGTATTCAAGATCAGGTTGATCTTAAATGCGAGAAACAAAATAACTATTTTTACGATGAAACTTCTCACCTAGCCTTACTTTCTTTTTCTCTCATTACCACTGCTCTCCCTGGTTCTCCTTCTCCTTAAATTGCCGACCTTTTCTTCTTTTGTTAAGCTGGGTATTTATAGAAGTTCTTTTGTGGGACCCATCGAATCTTAGTTGTCCTCCATTCTATTAGTCAACCCTCAGCAATTATGATTGGAGCGCATAGATACCTAGCGGTCCAATCATATTCTGATGTCTCCATTCGATCTTGATCATATCCTGCTATAGGTCTCACCTCTTGTTCGGTCAATCAAGTTTCTCCACACGTACATCCCGATGGTGAGCTACAGGTGAGATAGTCCCGTGCTGACTATTTTATTAAAGTTTGTTGCATGCATGACACCTATTCTACGGGTTAGGATCATGATGATTGCTCCTTTATTTCCCGCACGTTACATAGACGACACGTGTTATTCATGCATTAATCATGTCAGTCTCCAGCTGCCATTTGTCCCTCTCTGTCAAATCAGATCTACCGCCAGTTGAGACCAACTATCACCGTTGATTTTGGATACATCTCGAGATGATAAAAAGGTGCCTTTTGGAGCCCTGATTCTGTGTGTTTCATATAGATGTCTTTTGTTGCTTCCGATGTTATTGTGCTGACACATGTGTGGCTGAGATCATGTACTCACAAAACGGGTTTAAACTCGAGTCACTGGCTATGGCCGTGACTGATTTTCACAGTTTCGAGTGATTCAAGACTGACCTCCCTTTAACCCGAACAAAATCAAGCAGTAGCGTACAGTTTCAAATTTCAAAGCTTTGGGTAAAAGACCGTTTGGTTTGACAAAACAGTATTACCGACCATTATAACGGTTCAATTGCAGATTTTATTCATCTTTACATGATGACCAGACTTCCTCATAGTAGCAACAGAACTACGCACAGCAGCCGGTTTGATATCAGTGACGGGCCACAAGCAAATTCAACCTATTTAAGAACAATAATCTCAGAATTCTCATCAAATAAGCTTACACTTAAAAGACACGGTACCAGAAAGAGAGGTGTGGACTGTTTTGTTATACTCAAAAAGGTGTAACTAGGAATTTATAATGAAAAAAAGAAAATGTTTACAGTAATGAGTTTCCTTTCATATGCTAGCTACTCACGGCTAGATTCTGCATTTTGGTTCTTGTTTCAGATAAATCCAATTCAGTCTTCATTTTGGTCAGTGAACTCGCTAAACATTCACATGCTTGAAATAAACTATCACAGGAACTTCCTTCGAATTTACAAACCTCTGCTTGAACTTCACGAATATTATCTGAAATTTTATCTATTCCCAGCTTCAATGCAGGAATCTCTTGTGGAGGGTATAAACACGCACCAAGCTCATCAATCTGAATTCCGATTCCTTGACAGAGTCTTAATAATTCTTCCAATGAATTTTCCGTTTTGCTATCATTGTCGGTGGGTTTTGATTGCCTAAGCAAACCTGTGATAAAACGGATAAGTTCCTTGATTGCTGTAAGTGTGTCTGACACAACAATAATAGCTGATTCAGCGATTTTCATCTCCTTAGGCAAGAGGTCTTCTCCGAGGTCACCACCCTCATCATCGGCATCATCATCATCACTTTCGTTTGGATCAGTTGTCTCATCAGGAGTATTATCAATAGTTGGATCTTCAACTGAGGCTGGTTTCAAATCTTTTAGTTCACGCAGTACATCCTTCATGGATACTGCAACTTGTGTGATGGCTCGCCCAATGGCCGTGTAGTTTGTGGAAGGAGTTTTTTTAAGAGAATCACACGCTTCCCAGACAGTGCCTGCTAACTGCGGGATTGATAGTTTCTGATCTTTGCTATGAGTTCCTGCAAGCAAATTATATGTTCCGAGGGAATAAATTTTCAACAGTGACGAGCAAATTCTGACATAATTCAACTGGTGTGCAACTAGATGCAATAGTATCCAAATAGTAAATGCAATGCAAATAGATTAGGCTAATGCTTTGAAATGGTACCAAAGGAGGAGACGGCCTCTTTAAAGAATGAATAACTTGTATCAGCAACGTGCTTTGCAGATGCATTAATATAGGACGAAAGAGTTGGCCCCGCCCCGATCTTACTACTGTGTACCAGCAAAAGGAATCCCTGCAGCAAGTTAAAGTAGACCCCCATGTTCTCTTCCAACTCTTTCATGTTGGGTGCTCCACTCCAAAGCATTCCAGCTGCATTGTATACAACCAAAAACACCATCAATGACTTCTATAAAAACGATCTTAACAAACTAACATTTCTTTGGGTTCATTTATTTACCACTAACAATGCTTGATGCTTCAACTAACCTAGGAGTATTTTTGCTAGTAAGAAAATATGAATATGTGAAGATTCTATTAATGCTAGATTTTGCTTAGCCTGAAGCATATAAGCACACCAGACTAGTTGATAAGGATGGTGTGGACATATGTTAGGCCGAGTGAAATCCCTTTCTCCAGTACTACTTTGCATTGCTTGGTTAAAGGATGACATGGGTAAAGTTTAAGGACTGGTAAAATCTCTTTTTCTAATACTATACATCTTCTATTTTTCCCTGCAGTTCAGTACTTTTTGTAACTCTCTTTTGTTCCTACACGACGTTTCTTCACTCCTCGGTACAAAAGAAGATCTTAACCTGTGCAAGAACTTTAAGTCCATCTATGTGAATACATGTATAAACGTACGCATCATTTCATAGAACAATAATCTATAACCGAACAATAAGCACAATCAGGTATAAGGTTTCCTGAACTAAATCTAGGCTTAGCAACTAGTTGATGGTTCTCCTAGGTAGAATGTAGCAGATACATGCAATACCGATTTACTGAAAATTGAATCTTGATCAGTCATCTGAGATGACAGCAAAATGTTTCCAAGATTATGACTCATTAAGTGCCCAACCACTAGGAATGTATCTTCTAGCAGATATATATGCCCTGCGTTTACCTAGAAAAAGCTTTGGAATTCAAGAAGTCATAATTTATAAAAGATGCATATATTTATAAACATAATGCATAATACCTCATAGGTGCTTTTCTCAGAGCAATAAAGAGCCCTGACACAGCTCCTAGTTCCTGTCAGTTTTACAAATAATGGCTATCAAACTTAAGTCTCAACCGTTCTTTGCATATCAAGCTGTTCTATCCAGCTAACCTCAATGTGTTAATGCTATGTTTGACTTTTCGGTATCCCAGGCAATCAAACAGCGTCATATAAGCGCTGTATAATTACCAGTATTAAAACAGCTTGATACATTTCGCCGAAGAATCTAACTGACCAAAGAAACAAGATCAAAAGAGGTCTCTGACTGTCTCTCTCCTCACAGGTCAAGGATATATCAAGCATTTTAAATACCACCACCTCCATGAGAAAAGAATAAATCAACTAAGTAAAACCTAACAACATGTTCAATGCAATTGGATTACTCAGTAATTTCAATATTATTGTTCTCTACCATTTCGTTCATGAAAATAATCCCATTACAGTATTACCTTCAACCAAACATACTAGAAATGATTCAATTCATGCAAGGAATCTCAAAAAGAGGCATTTTAAGTATGTAAGAGAACTTAAGAGAAGGAATAGGCAATGTACCTATTGTTGCTTGTTTTGATACTTGTCCCCCCAATGTTACAACATCCTGCCAATATACTTTCTCAAGAGAAGAAGGAGGTGCATCTTCCAAAAGCTACAAACAAGTGAGAATTGAATCAAATAAAAAGATTAGAGGCCATACATAAAACACAAAAGAAAAAAATAGGGTTTTAGGAAAACAGAAAAGAAAATCAAAATTGAATAGTTTGAGTAGATAAAATTTGATGAGTAGAGAGATGAGTTTTACCTGGAAGGTCTCATGTATGGTGTTTAGATGCGAAATCAAGAGGCGATTAAGGTGTTCTTGCTCTTTTTTCCCCATTTTTTTAGATAGCATACTATAACTAAGAAATACGTAAAATGATCGATTGATCACCTTAATCCTTTAATATGGGAATTAACCACCTTAAGATGCGTTGACTACAGTTTAGGGTTTTAGCTTTAGTGTTTCGTTATAAAAGGAAACAGAAACTTAGTAGTGTAATAAAAGAGCAGAATAGAAGTATTAGGGCATTTCGTACGGAATGTGATTTTGCCCAGTTTGCGCCTCCGCTATGGGATGGCCAAATCACCAAAACGGATGGTTTGTGCATCGAGACGCAACATTTATCACGCAATAGATATTGAGTCGCCAGGTGGCGCAGCTTGTGTTGTTGAGCGAGAGCAGTGTTTAGCCGCACGACACAACATAAGTCGCTCAATGGTATTCAATGGTTCTTTTTGAATTCTATATGAATACTCACTTTCACCGTTTCATATTTTATCTTCTTCACACCTTCTCTAACCATCTCTAAAATAAATAAATTAATTTTTTTTTATAAAAATGACATCAAATTCACAGTAAAAATCATTTCAAACTTCATGTAGAATTCGAGGTCCAAAGTATATAATTGTTGAAGATGAAAGTGTTTGTAGAAAATACGTATAAATAACATTTGATGCTATCAATAATGCATAACAACAGAGAGCAACCTTTTGGTAAAAAAGTTTGATTTTTTTTGTGAAGAAACTGGGAACCCTAATCATGGTATAAAAATTAGTTTTTCGTGTCGTTTTCGTACTATCAACAAAGATGTTGGTCAATAAGTTGTTGCAATCATGCAAATGAATCGATATAAAAAAAAATCGTTAAAACTGAAGCTGATGTGGTAAGAATAATTCAAAAAAAATAAATTTGAAATTGGAATTTGCTAAATTGTTCTATTCTTTACATTTAGTTATTTTTTTTTATTCAGGAACGAAGATGTAGAGAAAAATGGCAAAGATCGCATAAAATTGGTTTCCAATTCGAAAGTTTGTTTTACCATTCTGACGGAGCTAAATTGATTTAACCCATACTTGTTGGAAGGTAATCAAGTACCAACTAAATCTCCAAGTTCCCCTATTTCACAAGCATTTTAAAATGGCGCACCATATTCTTCACCTGAAACCACTTCACCTCAAGAGACTGAAATTGAAAATTAGAATCAATCAAATGCCAATCTCAGAGTTCATAACACTACCAAAAAACGAAGAGACAGGGAACAAAAAAAAAACAAAATTAGTGAGAAAAGAATCCTAAAACAGTTCATCTTCATTAATTGAGTTTAACATGGTTGAATACATGAAGCACGAACGTCTAGCAGAGCAAGTAAGATCATCACAGTTTTATTTGATGGTAAGACAACTTTGAAAAGTCGTCTTTCACGTGACAAACATTACTCTGATTATAACAAGAATAAAATTATCTTCATAAACACTTCATATATGAATCAGCGAAAACTAGCATTGTGACAAAGGGAATTTTATAAGGTACAAAAATAACTAGATGAGCATCCAATACCAAAACTTGTCCACTATGATGACGATGATGCCTCCGTAGATGATAGAGAAGATGAAGAAGATGCCTACAACATTAATTAGTTCAAGTTAATTTAGTTTCAATCAAATGTAATAATAGTTATGCTAAAATTTAATAGTTCGTTATACTTAAATATAATAGTTAGTTTCAATTAATAAATGTAATATTTATTCAAAACTTAAATGTATTAGCATTTAACTTATCCGAGAATTTAAATATTACTTAGTTTCATTAAATCTTCATTCGCATAAACTAATTAAAATAGTTAAAACAAAACAACATTAAAATATTAAAAATCAAAGTAAACTTCGATTGGGCATGTATAGAGCAATACGTCTGGCACCTTTGTAGGCTCAAAGTTGCACAATCAAATTATGTTTAAGATGCTGATGGAGACCCATGTTTTGAGTTTTGTTAATGGAAAACCTATATTCTCTTGTAATACGGCCATGGAACACTTCAAAATCAGAGTTCAGATCTTCGTTTGGATAACTAGTCCAAGTAAGATCACGTTGAGTTTCCTCGATGACCATGTTATGCAAAATTATACAAGTGAACATAATTTTGTTCATTTCTTGAAGACCATAAAAACGACATGGCCCACAAACATGTCGAACTTCTTTTTCAAGATTCCAAATGCGCATTCAACATGCTTCCTCAAAGACATTTGTTGTGTGTTAAAATAATTCATATCCTTTGAATGGACATGAACGCTCTGACTGTATTCTTGAATTAAAGTTGACCGTTGTGGATAGATATCGTCTGTCAGATAATACCCCTAAGTGTAGTTATTACTGTTCCACGCTTCAAATCTTCAAACAATGGTGATTTATGCAAAACATTGATGTCATTTTATGAACGAGGAGTAAAAAAACATGTTTAATCTAACAATCATAAGTACCCGAAGCTTCAAAATTACAGTTGGTTTTGGGTAATGACCTTTATACTGACCTACACATTCAACAGAGCATCCCTGCTACACCCAATGCATGCAATCAAGACTACCTAGCATTCCTGGAAACCCCATTTCCGTGTTTTTTCGTAAGAATCCTATCAACATATATTTGAGTAAGTTAGGGTAGCCAATGTGGACCAAAATGATTGACTATTGTCTCACAAAACATTGTGAGATATTTGAATACAATTCTTTTGCTCATAGGAATATACTCATCAGTGGAATCCATTGGTACCCCATGATAGACACATTTTTGTGTCTACATTGTTCTCAATTATTTGTATTGTTAGTGCTCAATTTATACTTATTGTGATATTTTATGTGTTTATAGGTATTTTTGGAAAATAAACTTTTGTGGAAAAATTAGCTCAAAAAGTTGAAAAAGGCACCTGCAAAATTACTAAAGGCACCCCAACTTTGGGTAAGGGCACCTACCAGATTACTAAATGCACCTTTCCTTTTAATTTCAAATCCGAGAAAGGCGGGAAAAAATTTTCTACACGTAAAAGCAATCTGAGTTGGGTGTGGAACCGAGATTTTAGGGTTTTAAAAGAGTTTTCAACTATATCTATTTGAAGAAACAATCAAGCAGGGCCCACACATCAATTCTGAGAGTTAACATCCAAGGAAATAGCTAGAGGAAGTCGAGTTTTGAACGGAAAAGGGAATTCTTCCCTGATTTGGATAAAACATGAATCTGAGTTTGATTTGGATTGGATTTTTAGTCCTTATCAACTTAGGAGTTATTAAGGTTGATAAAGCTTATATAAAGCAAAGAGAAGGAAGAAAAACGCAGATGGGTGGCTCGGGAAAAATTCAGGAAGAAAGAAAAAAAAACTGCTCATGAAGAAGAAGAAGACCAGAAAACTGCACCAAAATATAGTCGCAGAAACGGTTGTTAATTCCATTCTTCAACTGCACTCGAGATCATTCGGTGATGACTGTTCTTGTTACTGATCTCTTTTAGCAACTGCACCTAATTCATAGTTGTTACAATACTCTGTTGCAACAGATATAAGCGTATCAATTTCCTTGTTTCAATAATTTTTATTCTTTTCTTCTTCTTAAGCACTTTTGAGCTATGGATCAATCTTTTGAGAGTGTTTTGAGCAAGATGAGCTAAACCCCATCACTGGAATAATGGAGGAAGTCATATTTCATGAATGAATGGTAATTATTTTTGATTCTTTATGACTTTTGCATTGGTTTTAAATTGATTTATGATTTTTCTAATTAGTTGTGATTTTGTGTGATGGTGTATGTTGGGACTTAAGAGCTTTTGATACGCCATGCTTACGATTTACAGATAATGTTTAAGAAATTTACTTTTGGCAAAGAAACAGAGTCAAGAAAAGAGTTATAATTGTTAAGAATCATTATAGAAATCACTTATAAGTGATTTTGGTGGAATCATGAGTCCCAGTTTCTCCCAATATAGTTAAAATATTTTACTTATTTTCTAGTTTAAATCAGAATCAGGTCTAAAACGAATCGGCTCAGTGACGAACTATTTTTACCACTTTTCTAAAACGATTAAGTTTTTGGCGCCGCTGCAGAGGAATTGTTTTTAGGTTAGAGTTTTAGATTTATTTTTGTTATTAGGTTTAGTTTTATTTTTAGATTTATTTTTTTTTACGTTTTTGGGTATTTGTCTATTTGCTATAGGTTTTGGATCAAAAAGAAAGTTGATACATTGATTAAAGACTTGGAGTTGTTGACAAAGCGAAAAAGAACCGAAAAAGATGACAAAGATTTTATTTTTATTAAAATTTAATATTTTAGGGTTTTAGTTTTTTTTTAATTTTAGAAATTGTATTAGGGTTTTTAATTTTTGAAATTATTTTTATTTAATTTTTAATTTTTTTGGACACTTTTGGACTTTCATTTTGGGCTTTATTATTATTATTATTATTTAAAACCCTAAGGAAGGGTAGTCAAATATAAACTGCACACGGAAAGACGACAATTACGATATTGTCTCAGCCTCTTGGGCCCGAACACTGACACGGGAGTCAGTGGTCCGAGTCGACTTTAACGGTTCATCGCCCATCTGGAACGGGAGGTAAAACTGGATCAATTCATGAATCTCATGTCAGTGAGTTTAGTATACTCTTTCGTTTGCATATATGCTGAGGACTGAATACGGATTTATTTTCTAGTAAAGAGCAAGAAATTGACATATAATATAAGGACTCGGATTTCATCATTGTTTCCTTCTTGCCAGCTTTAAGAACACGTTACCAAACACGAACCTAAACCTAAAATTTGACTACAAAGAGACCGATAGAGTAACGAGCTTATTGGAAAATCTTTCGAAAGGATTGTATAGGTTAATTTGTTAGCTTAACTCAAGGATCAGAAGGATTATTTTAAGTTCATTTGTGCCACCTTGTAACCCAAGAAAACGTGCCAAAGAGGTCGGATTATCCAAGATCCATAGAGCTTATCTTGCCTCTCTTGATCAACTTAATCTAATTTGGATCTTACCCGAGAGGTTTGCTAAAATTGTAACTAGTTGCCTTTTGGAGGAATAAAAGATGTCTAAAAACAATCTAAGTGGAGCCATCATGTTTTTTGTTTTTCTAGAGGTTTGTTTGGTCGAGTCATCCTTGCTTATGCTTGTTTAGAATTCCCTTCCAGTTAGGATGTCGAACTTGTATTACAATAGCCAATACAATGAATATTCGACTGAGTTTCAAAATGGACATTATTCTTACTATGACCATAGTGTGGATAGTGGATGAGACCATCATCAATATTTCGAAGTTTATGGCTCATACAATGGTGATCCCAATTACTATTCTCACGCGGACCGGTCATACTAACATGAAAATAAGGAAAATTATAGTACTAGTACCCCGTCTTTGGAGAATTTAATCAAACATTTTAAAACTAGTACTTTTTATGATCCTTTTATTCCTATTCCTTCTCTAGAAAAGTCCCTCAAGCAGTTAACTGAGACGACACATAGGTTTGACTTATTTGTGAATGAAACAACTGCAACAATGAGTATTGATCAAAATGATCTTAATTGCCAATATAGTGTATTCAATACTACCCTTGAAAATGAGGATAGTTATTCACATGATCAAGATGATGAGGTTAGAATTGGTAACATTACTTGTTTAGATGAGGTTCGACCATCTTCATGTTATTATCACGTTGATTATGATGAGGATAGCGCAGTTGAAGAATCTGAAATATGTAGGTATAGTGATCAGGAAATTGTCACTCCAATTGCGCTTCATGATGATATTGTTATTTCTGGTTCAAATCCTAATAATTTTAATGATTATTCACCTATTAAAAAGGAAGAGGATTTGACTAGAAATACCATTGTTTTAGACGATGTAGTGTTTCCTTGTTTTGAAGTTGATGGTTTAAAGGAACGGGTTTATCCTGAGAATATTGTTTTGGAGTCCAGAGATTTAGAAACAATAGTCTTAGATAAAGAAGATAGACTCGTAGATATTTTAGATAGGAGTGAGGATGCACCAACTGATTATAACTTAGAAGAAGCAATTGACTATTTTCAGGAATCTGACGATCTAGAAATTAGGGAAATTGTGACAAATCTATCTAGGGACACTGAAAACTCTAAGTTTGGGGGTGATTATTATTCTCCCTGTTCTTTACCTTTGACTCTTAGAAAGATCCCTCACTTGGGACTTGATATATGTGCCTCTACCATTCTACAAGATTATCTTTCTACATGTTTTCCCGAACCTAATCATGTCCAGAAAGAAGTTCATTTATTAAAAACCCATCCTCTAGTTGATGTGGTTTACTCAGACAATAATACCAATATTGACTTTGTTTTCCCATTAAATATTTTTCTTCAAATTGTGGGAACATATGAGTTTCAAATGTGTCAGTTATTAATTTTTGAGACTAAGCCTAATTACTTTAAAAAATTAGAATCGACACATTTGTTTAAGAATGACCACCATTTTCATTGTGGTCAACTGTGTGAGTCATATCTGATTAACTTTGAGCATCCAAAATTATTCAATTTTTTATTATGTGCTTCTAAGTTCTTAGGTGAGTTTTTCCAGACTCTATAACTTGATCCTCTGAATCTTGCCTATGAGGAAATCTAGCCCATGAAAATATTTAATCTAGACTCTTTTATAAAGCCTGAACCACATCTAGATATAGTTGTATTAAACAAAAAACTAGATAAGGGTGTGCTCGGTTTGTTCATTTTCTTGGCATGTTGCAGTTTTCTTTTATTTGTGATAGCACTATTTGATTCAGATGACCCACAGTTGTTCCAGCTATTACTATACAATTTTATGAGGTGACTAATTCTTTCTTAGTTTGGATGAAGACCTTAAACTTAGCACTTCTTGGGAGGTAACCCATGCTCCTGTGACACGGTAATATCCTTCCTTATCTCCTTTTCTACTATTGGTAACAGTTTTTCCTTGTTCATGTTTTTAATCGTTTATTTTTAGAAAATTAAGGACAATGTTAGATTTAAGTTTGGGGGTAAGGGAGAAATTTTAAGTTGAAATATGAAACTCCAAAATCTAGAAACTTATGAACTATTCAGGATGACACTAACTATAGTAAGTAGATGGAAACATAGCTTTTGTCTATAGGAATTGGCGTGCCCAGCTAAATGGTATATTCATAAAAAGACTCCTAGCTTAGGTGTTAGAAATAACATGATAATTATCACCATATCTCAGAGTCTATATCGATCATATCACATTCTGTTTTTATTTTTGCAATTTTTTGTGTTTCTCTAAGTGATTTGCAATTTCAGACCATTATTCAGACCAACAATTAAAAATATTTAAAATAAATAAATAAATAAATAAATCGAGTATTGACAATTTGATAACAATATGTGTGTGTTCTCCCTGTATATATCGCCTAAGAAAGCATGGATCGCAGGATCCACAGGAACATGTAAGATGCTGGTAAGGAGCATGCGCTTGGATTCAAATGATCCAATCATGTTGTCAGTACATTTAATAATATAAAAATAATTGTTTTATTTTCAATAAGTCGACCGCTGGGGTCCTTGTATATACCAACTGAGTTGATATTAGTATAAGGATTAAGACCAGTGGAAGCGTATCTTAATCCATTAAGATTCATCCTGGCACTGACCTTCAGACAGATATGGAAAACACCGTTCACCTTAGTCAACATGTGCAAACTTCATCATCTCCATATCCATTTTCTAAATCTATTCATGTGATTGAACTTTGATAGATTATGAGTATCGTGGGCCGTTGTATAACTATCTAAGTAGAGTTTTGAATTCTTTTATAAATTTTAGTATGCTGAGTGCAAACTCATGTACAACAATTAGACTCATATAGGATAATAATTCCCATAGCCGAAAAATTTAGTAGCCAACTAAGTAGCATGTTTAGTGTCTACCCTCAATCGTTCACAAGTAACTAAAATTTGGAGTAAAGTTTTTGTGGGTGTATCTCTTGTAAACCCTCACGAGACAACACTCGTCTTCTAGGGTCACCTAGGAGTTAAATGGCTAGCTGCACGTGCTAATTGTAGTTGTGATTCCTCTGAAAGTGAGTTAGATATTTATTTTGTAGATTAGATTTACTTGAGGACTAGCAAATAATAAGTTTGGGGGTATTTGATAGACACATTTTTGTGTCTAAATTGTTCTCAATTATTTTTATTATTTGTGCTCAATTTATACTTATTGTGTTATTTTATGTGTTTATAGGTATTTTTGGAAAATAAACTTTTGTGGAAAAATTGGCTCAAAAAGTTGGTAAAGGCACCTGAAAAATTACTAAAGGCACCCCAACTTTGGATAAGGGCACCCACCAGATTACTAAATGCACCCTTCCTTTTAACTTCAAATCCGAGAAAGGCAGGAAAACATTTTCTACACGTGAAAACAATCTGAGTTGGGTGTGGAACCGAGATTTAAGGGATTTAAAAGAGTTTTCAACTATATCAGTTTGAAGAAACAATCAAACAGGGTCCACACATCAATTCTGAGAGTTAACAGCCGAGAAAATAGCTAGAGGAAGTCGAGTTTTGAACAGAAAAGGGAATTCTTCCCTAATTTGGATAAACATGAATTTGAGTTTGATTTGTTTTGGATTTTTAGTCCTTATCAACTTATAAGGAGTTATTAGGGTTGATAAAGCCTATGTAAAGCAAAGAGAATGAGAAAAACGCAGTTGGGTGGCTTGGGAAAAATTCAGGAAGAAAGAAAAAAAACCTGCTTGTGAAGAAGAAGACCAGAAAACTGCACCAAAATACAGTCGCAGAAACGGTTGTTAATTCCATTCTTCAACTGCACTCGAGATCGGTCGTTGATGATTGTTCTCGTTACTAATTTCTTTTAGCAACTGCACATAATTCAGAGGTGTTGCAATACTCTGTTACAACAGATATAAACGTATCAAATTCCATGTTTCAATTACTTTTTATTATTTTCTTCTTCTTAAGCACTTTTGAGCTATGTATCAATCTTTTGAGAGTGTTTTGAGCACGATGAGCTAAACCCCATCACTGGGATAATGGAGGAAGCCATATTTCATGAATGAATGGCAATTATTTTTTATTTTTTATGACTTTTTCATTGGTTTTAAATTGATATATGATTTTTTCTAATTAGTTGTGATTTTGTATGATGGTGTATGCTAGGACTTAAGAGCTTTTGATGCGCCATGCTTACGATTTACAATTAATGTTTACGAAATCTACTTTTGGAAAAGAAACAAAGTTAATAAAAGAACGATAATTGATAAGAATCATTGTAGAAGTCACTCAGAAGTGATTTTGGTGGAATCCTGAGTCCCAATTCTTCCCAACATTGTTAAAATCTTTTGAAGACTAGGAAAGAGAATGTTCAGATTTATTGCGGTTCCAATGGGAGGTAGATCATCTTCAAGCCTGATCAAGGATGGGTTATTGGGTGAAGATCATCAGTAGGGAGAACAAGGATCACAAGAAAGGAATTGGGTGGAAGCAGTATGTGGAAAAGAGAAATCACAACCGAGATCAGGTGTATCCATCTCAAGTTCGGAGGAATTGAATGAGTGGCAAGTTGTTTCAAACAAGAGAACTAAAAGGAAGGTTGTTGTTTATGATCAAGATATAGTTGTATCTATTGATTAAGAATACAAATCCTTCGTTTTATCTAGAAAATATGGAGGAATCATGTTTGATGAGAAGACAGGAAATACAAAAAAGGTTCTTTAAGTTACTTTTAGCATTGAAGCAGTTACGTGGATGAAGAATATTATGAGGAAGGAATAAAAAAAATCTTTTATGGACAATGGTACTGGACCTTTCATAGAGGGGATAAACATGTTTTCTTTTCTCGCAATCAAAACAAATATGGAGATTTCTTTCGAGCTACTGTTTCATCTGATAAGCGTAAACTTTCTATGTGTTTCCTTTCGGAAAACGGATCTCATAGTTGGTTACGATTTATTAATGGTTCCATCAAATTTCTTTCTCAAAAAATATTTCCGGTATCTTTAGTTTCAAAGGTTACTGAGCCAGCAAAGAATCATGAGATTTTTGAACAAGCTAAAACTTAGGTGGCTTTATCTCCTTTTACTCAAAAGAAGGATTTTTACATTTTGAATTCAGTAAATTGGGAACAGACACTTGTAATTGAGATTTCGAAAGATGTTGGGTCTTGGACTCACACCGGCCAAGCTATTGCTCAAAGATTCGAAATTCTAGTTGAGTTCGATATTTTTCCGTTTGAGTTTAACAAAGCTTTTTTCTTTCTTCAATGGTGGATAAAGACACATTGCTGAGCAAATGTTTTTAGAGTACTGAAAACATGACAATAAGGCTTTTACCTTTGTGGAGTAATTCAAATTTCATTCCACTTTCAGAAAACATTTTGGAAGGTACTTGGATGGAAATTAGAGGGGTGCCATTTAATATTTGGGGAGATGTTTTTTTAATACTTTTGGATCAAGATTCGTTGGTCTTTTAAAGGTCCATTCGTCCACCAAACAGTGGGAGGATGTTTCAGCTATTTGCATCAAGGTTCACAATTATGATAAAATAATTTCTACTTTCTTATTCCATTTTGGAGAATTTTCTTTTCCAGTACAGGTAAAACCTTTGGTTCTTGTTAAAGGCAATCCATCTCAGTATCACAAAAGAATTAGGGTATAATATGGGTCTCCGTAGTCTCCAGCTGCAGAGTCAATACCTAAAATTGTTTCTTTCAACTTGGATTGGCCAAAAATCACGGAATCAATTGAATCTGGGCGTATTAACTTGCGCAAGGATAGGCATAGAAAATTCTCTCAAGCAAAAAAAGATAAGGCAAGTTTTAAAGAGGTAAATTTGAATTTTTCTTCTTTTGGCAACGATAAGCAGCAAAGATTTATGAACCCGGGTACTTCTTCAAACCCGACTCTGGTTGTTACGGTGAAACTGAATACGAACGTTATAGACATCCCAATGGTCCTGGAAAACACTTTAAATATGGTACCTGTATTTCATAATGAAGAAGCCGTGGAGAAGTTTTTAGCGAATGCTTTATCAATCCCTTATTTGCAGAAAATGGATGACTCAGTGGCTATTGAAGATAGTGAGGTAATTAATTCTTTTGAGATAAACAATTCCAGTCAAGATCAGATGGGAAATTTATAATTTTTACATCACACAACAGAGAAATTGAGTACTTTGAAGAACAAGGTTAGTAAAGATTTAAGGCAACGATTTGAAACTCTTTTAAATCAAATGGTTGCTTTAGGTCCCCATTTGGGTTTACATTTCCAAGGCCCTAAAGATTCTATCAATGATGCTATTATGGATTCAATCAAGTCTCATCTATGAAAATTTGAGAAAGAATTTGTAGACAAAACTTAAACTCACAAGGTGTTTGGTTTTGGGCTTCTATGGTGATTGATTTTTGTTTTTAATGGATTTTAAAATAATTTGCTAGAATATTCTGGGTTAAATGATCTCAATAGGAGAGACATAGTTAAGAAAAGGATTTATGACTGGAAGCCGAGCATTATATTGTTGCAGGAAACTAAAATTCAGCAATGTAATGATCTTTTGGTGTGGATATATTGTGATAATAGATTTGTAGAATGGATTGATTCTCCTTCTCAAGGAAATTCAGGAGGAATTCTTTGTCTCTGGGATTCTTCTAAAGTTCAAGTGCTTGATTACCTCATGGTACCTTATTCAATTACTATCCTCTGCAAGACTATTTCAAACTCTTTTGAATGGATGTCTATAGGATTTTATGCACCTTGTTCTTCCAGCACTCAGAAGGTAAAGTTATTTTGGAGAGAAATTGAAGAAGTTAGAGGGTTTTGGCAGGTTCCTTGGGTTATAAGAGGAGATTTTAATGAGATTAGGTATTTACAAGAGAGATCTTCTGGTGGTGACTCTACTGCTGGTATGAGAAAATTTAATAGATTTATCTCACATCATTAATTACTTGATCTCCCTCTTCTTGGTGCTACATACACTTGGACTAACAATCAAATGGATAGCATTAGAAGTTGCATTGACAAAATTTTGGTTTCTAATGATTGGGAATTTGTTTATCCTCAAGTTATTCAACAAGCTCTTGCATGTCCTTGTTATGATCATTCTCCAATAGCCTTGATTTTTGAAGGAGTGAAGCATGGTCCTTCCCCATTCCGCTGTGAGTATTACTGGTTTTCACATCTTGATTTCATTACCTTTTCCAAGGATATGTGGTTTTCTTTTTTTGTTACAGGCAATGCTGGTTTTATCTTCTGTAAGAAGATACAATTGTTGGATCCTAAATTAAGAGAATGGAGCAAGAAGGAATTTGGTGAAATGGAAAGAAGACTGGATGAACTTCAAGGTATCTTTCTCCAGCTGGATGCAGAGGAAAGTGCAAACAATGGCTTGTCTGAAGAACAATGGGATGAAAGATTACAAGCTAGGCAAGAGTATTGTAAACTTACCATCATTAGGGCTGAAAAGTGGAGAAACAGGTCAAGGGTCACTCACATCAAAGAGAATGAGAATAACATAAAATATTTCCATAGATTTGCATCAGATAATAGAAGAAGAAGTTTTGTTGGCTCTATTAAGGTAAATGGGATTTTAACTTGCGATGAAGATGAAATAAAGAATGGGATTGTTTCCTTTTTCCAAAAAAAAAAAAATCCAAAGTAAACACCAAAGAATTGTTAGCCTGGATTATATGTAGTTAAATATTATTTCTTAAGATCTAAGTATGTGGCTTGAAAGAGATATGGAAGAAGAGGAATGCATTTCATCTATAAAATATTTGGGTCAAAATAAGGCTTCTGGGCCGGATGGTTTTCCCATTCTATTTTACTTTTTATGTTGGGAGATTATTAAGTGTGATCTGCTTAGTGTATTGAAGGAGTTTCATGACAAGTGCTTCTTAGATTGGAGGCTGAAAAACACTTTTACAACCTTAATTCCAAAGAAGGATATTATAGAAGAGATAAAAGACTTAAGGCCTATTAGCTTAGTGCACGGGGATTATAAATTTTTCTTAAAGATTGTAGCTGAAAGATTCAAAGTGGCTCCCCCTAATATTATTTCTCAACAACAAACTGTTTTTATTAAAAAGAGACAAATTTTGGATGGTGTCCTTATAGCTAATGAGCTTATTGATTCTACGTTGAGGAGTGGTAAGCCAGGTATTTTGTACAAAGTGGACTTTGAAAAGGCCTTTGATCATGTAAATTGGGATTTTCTAGATGAGATTCTAAAGAAAGTGGGTTTTGGTGATAAATGGAGGGGATGGGTTAGATGCTGCATGGAGTATGTGAAATTTTCAGTTTTGGTAAATGGAAGTGCCACTGGTTATTTTATTAGCAAAAGAGGAATTAGGAAAGAGGATCGTATCTCTCCTTTTCTTTTTTTTTTAGTTGGTGAAGCCTTAACTTATATGATCAAGCAAGCTCAACAACAAGGCCTTCTTTCTGGTTTCCAAGTCAAAGATGATAGACAACTAATTACTTATTTGCAATTTACAGATGACACTCTTATTTTCCTTGATGCTAAGGTGGAGCAGGTGAAAAATCTTAGACTTATTCTTTTATTTTTTGAAATGCTTACTGGTTTAAAGATAAATTTTTCTAAAAGTCGGATTTTTAGTGTGGGATTTGATGGAGATTTATCTGATTTTGCTGCAATTCTTGGGTGTCATATTAGTGTTCTGTCTACTATTTATTTTGGTCTTCCACTAGGTGATAAGTCCGGTGGTGTTGCTAAGTGGGACAAGGTGATAGATAGATTCATATCTAAATTAGCAGGTTGGAAGAAGCCTCTACTCTCCAGATCTGGAAAAATCACCTTAATTAATAGTGTTCTGAGTATCCTTCCAATCTATTATATGTCTATTTATGAAATTCTAATATCTGTTTTAAAGAGGCTAGAGAGAATAATGAGGGATTTTCTTTGCAATGACAACAAATGAGGTAAGAAAATTCATTCGGTCAAATGGAATGCTTTATGTAAAAGGAAGAAAAAGGGGAGGTTTAGAGATTAAGAATTTGAAGAACATGAATCAAGCTTTAATGTCTAAATGGTCATGGATATTTGCCAAGGAGGAGGATGATCTGTGGAGAGTAACCATTGCTGAAAAGTATGGCACGGCTGAAGTAAAGTGGATTTCAAAAAATCCAAAATGTACTTATGCAAAGTATGTCTGGAGAGCTATCATGAAGCACAGTCATATTTTTCTAAAACATATCAGATTCAAGGTAAATAAAGGCAACAATGTGAGATTTTAGGATGATATTTGGTTATATGATTCTCCAATTAAACTTTGTTATCCAAATATTTATGCTCTTTCGAGATCCAAGTCTGCCTTTGTTGTTGATATGGGAATTCATGTGAATGGCAATGTGGAGTGGGAGCTGAAAGTTCAAAGAAGAATGAATGTTGCTGCTAGAAATGAATTGGTAATCCTTCTTGTAGACCTGATTTCCTTTACTTTTAATATAAATTTGGAAGATAAATGCAGTGGGCTTTAAATGCAAAACATAATTTTACATTGAAATTTGTTTATGATGTTTTGAATAATGATGACGCAAATCTTACTACTGATGTTATTTTCACCTTCATCTAGAAGCAAAAATATCCCCCTAAAGTTGGATTTTTCATATGGCTTATTGCGCATGGAAGATTACCCACTAGAGATCTCTTGAGAAAGAGAGGGATGGAAAATCCCTTGAACTGGATTCTGATCAAAGGAATTTTATTAATTTAACCCCTAATAAAAGTAAAAGACCTTTTTGGAGTAACAAGGCAATACCCAACACCATACTTAGTGCTTTCTTCTTTGAACTCCCAGATCTTCGTGATGTCCCTGAGAACTGTCTTTTCTATAATGCTTCAGAAACCAGTGACCATCTTCTTCTTCATTGCACTTTTGCTAAGGAAGTGTGGGTTGTGTTTCAAACATAGCTCAATTAGTTTTTCTCTATGCCAGTGAATATCTCTAATGCCTTACAAGCTTGGCATCTTACTCAAAAAAGTAAAGCTACTATAGATGTTTGGAATTTAATTCCGGCTGTAATCATTTGGAGTCTTTGGAAGGAGAGGAATTATATGGTGTTTTCTAATAAGGCTTCAACTCCAACTACTGTAGTGAACAAGGCTATCTTTTTATTGTTCACTTGGTATTTAGTTTTAAAGGATTTTGAGTCTGCGAACTCATCATATATCATGAAAAATTGGCACAAAGTTTACTTTGAACCCCCCTAAGTAGTTGGTAGTTTGTTACCACTATTTAGTTTCCGTTTTCTTTGTTTTGTTTTTGTTTTTGGTTTTAGTTTTTTTTTTCTGGTTAGGGTGGTATAAAGCTTTTATACCCCCTCTTTTTGATCAATATATCTTTTTCTTTTCCGATCAAAATAAAAAGTTTTCAACTATATCTATTTGAAGAAACAATCAAACAGGGTCCACACACCAATTTTGAAGTTAACAGCCGAGGAAATAGCTAGAGGAAGTCGAGTTTTGAACGGAAAATGGAATTCTTCCTTGATTTGGATAAAGCATGAATTTGAGTTTGATTCGGATTGGATTTTTAGTCCTTATCAACTTAGGAGGAGTTATTAAGGTTGATAAAGCCTATATAAAGCAAAGAGAAGGAAGAAAAACGCAGCTGGGTGGCTCGGGAAAAATTCAGGAAGAAAGAAAAAAACATGCTCGTGAAGAAAAAGAATACCAGAAAACTGCACCAAAATACAGTCGCAGAAACGGTTGCTAATTCCATTCTTCAACTGCACTCGAGATCATTCGTTGATGATTGTTCTCATTACTAATCTCTTTTAGCAACTGCACCTAATTCAGAGCTGTTGTAATACTTTGTTGCAACAGATATAAGCGTAACAAATTCCCTGTTTCAATTATTTTTTATTCTTCTCTTCTTCTTAAGCACTTTTGAGCTATGTATCAATCTTTCGAGAGTGTTTTGAACACGATGAGCTAAACCCAATCACTGGGATAATGGAGGAAGCCATATTTCATGAATGAATGGTAACTGTTTTTGATTCTCTATGACTTTTGCATTGGTTTTAAATTGATTTATGATTTTTTCTAATTAGTTGTGATTTTTTCTGATGGTGTATGTTGGGATTTAAGAGCTTTTGATGCGCCATGCTTACGATTTACAGTTAATTTTTAAGAAATCTACTTTTGGCAAAGAAACAGAGTCAATAAAAGAATTATAATTGTTAAGAATCATTGTAGAAATCACTCATAGGTGATTTTGGTGGAATCCCGAGTCCCAGTTTCTCCCAATATTGTTAGAATTTTTTACTTGTTTTCTAGTTTAAATCAGAATTAGGTCTAAAACGAATCTTCACAAGTCTCAGTGATGAACTATTTTCACCACTTTTCTAAAACTATCACCCCATAACATAATCTATAGAGTTGTGATGATCTTTTGTTTAGGACTAAATCCTCTTCCATGTCATGCATTATACTAATAATTAAATAGAGGTTGTACTGATCACAAATCTCAACAACAATCCTTTGAAGAAAGTCTATAAGTTTGCAAACTCAAGTGACTTATTAACCTTATTATTTGAGTTTACAAGCTATAGGTTCACAAACTCAAATCTTAGATTCGTGAATTCAAGTGATTGAAAATCATTAGTGTAAACTACCAAAAAAAAATCTTACAAACTCAAGAATGAATTTCCAAGCCTTGAGATTTTCATTAACACCTGTGCTTTTTTATCTCAAGCTTAGTTTTGATTTCTAGACAAGCAAGTGCTTGGAAGTCGAAATATCACTAGACTTAGCATAAGCTAATTCGTGATAAGACCTTCTTTGATTACGATCATTTACTAAATTCCTCAACTTTTGCTACGATAGATACATAGATAGATAAAAACGAGTTCAAAAGGAAAGACCAGTCTTCGTTACTTACCTCACTGAAGTGCTTCAAATTGATGTCTTCGTACGATCTTCAATTCTTCATCCGTCTTGAGTAACTCAGAAAATCCTAAGATTCTACTACCTAATCTATTCCAAACTAAAGTTGACTTTAGTAGGCTAAATCAAGAAATAGTTTTGACAACTAAAAAATCACTACATGCTTGACATTTCAAGATATGTAGGTTCAACCAAGCATTCACCCTAACATGTTCATTCACATTTTACTCAAAAAATACTAAATAAAGTGGAAATCTAATGGAAATAAAATCCACCATAGATGCGCAACACGAGATATGCTTACTAGTCTAGAATATATATATATATATATATATATATATATATATATATATATATCTGGTGTTTTTAAGTTCAAAATAAGTGTTATAATTCAATCAAATCTTTTTAGCTTGTAAAGAGTTAAAAAAAAATATTGAAAAGATGGTGAGTTTTCCCACGACTGTTTGACATTTAGCATATAAATTACAATCAAATTTAACCACAAGGATTAAATTTTCTTTTATATGCATTATGTAAGAAGATGTTTGGATATGAAAAGTTACTTTTTAATCTCTAAAAATCAAAAAAACAGAAGATAATTTGACGATACAATTACAAAATAAATTCTAAAAATAAAAAACTCTACTTTTTTATAAATTAAAATCTTATTAGTTTTGACGTCTGAATTAACTCATAAGATTCCTTCTTCCAAGCGCAGCATCATAATAAGTAATCCTCATCTTGCCTGCCATGGCAAAAGATGACTACAATCATTCATATATTATGCCCAAAAAAAGGTCCGCACAAATTTCGATGTCTTTACAAACAATTTTTTTTGTTGCGCGTCTGTTTCTCACAGGGCCACAAGCACAACCGCTAAATTTTCCCTAACGGGCCTGTTGGTGTAGCAACCTACACTAAAAAAAGTTACTACAAACAAATGAGAACGGCAAAACTATTTTCTATGGTTGCGTAATGAAATTGTTTTTTTCTTTTTAAGCTGGACAGGGTTAGTCAAAATCCTGCCTCTGAGAAGACCTCCTCCATTGAATCTGCTGCTCCTCAGCAGGTCCATCCCATAACTTCAAATACATCTACCAACATGTCACTAGGCGGTCCTGATCCTACTGCCTCAGAGTACATTGCAATCATTTCCCAACAAAATTGTTAGGGCCGGTTCAACATGAAATCCACTTCAAAAAATGCGTGATCAATGACTTTGCACCCTTCTATTTTCAGTTCAAGTTCTTTCAACACTTTATTTGATCCATCCTCCTTTATTGATTCTTCTGCTTCCTCTTCGAGTAGCCTTTCTCTCGCGTTCATTGCCTGCAAATGTTTCAATACAAATCAATGAGGTCGTCGTAATCATAATTATTACCAAGTGGAAACTTAGTGACCGCAAAGTCGAGCCTTGTCAAAGAACATGAAGTACGAGGAGTGCTCAGACTTACTTGTTTTTCCCAGTTGGTTCGACAAGTTATCAAAGAAAGCATAGCTGATTGTATAGTAGACCCAGTTACTATTCCAATCCAAAGTCCTTTTCCTCCCATATTTAGATGGAAACCCAACAAAATAGCTAAGGGAACCCCAGCAAGGTAGTATGCTCCTAGGTTCACATATGCGCCAATATCCTGCCATCCACATCCTCTAGCAACACCTAAAATAACATGAATTACTAGCAATTAAGGTGGGTGTGTCATATATGGTTACTACTGTCGTGTTGCAACGATTGAAGTCCATAAATTTGGATAGCACAACAATGGCACTAATAATCAAGATAACTAACCTGAGAGGACACCTTGTAGATTGTCCATGATGACTGTCAAACAAATTAGGGGAATCATTTCTGTCACGTAATCTATTACTTCCCTCTCACTAGTGAAAGCATAACCCAGAATGTTACGGCAAGTGTAGAGCGTCAAGCTTACTGTAACCATCACAACTACTGTAATTATCATGGCGGCATTGACGGCTAAACGTGCAGCTTGTGGTTTCCCAGCTCCTAATTCGTTTGACACTCGAGTGCTACATAATGAAAAGGGAAACTTTCTCTCAAACACATATCGACGCGTTAATGAATGAAGAACTGGAGGTATTTTACAAAATACAAAGGAATGAAACCTTGGAACAAACCTTACAGCAGCAGCAATTCCATCTGGTATCATGTAGAGCAATGAGCTGCTTGTGAGGCTGTTAATCAATAGGAAAGATGTAAAAGCTTGGTAATTGCATAATTAACCCAAATTATTTTCTATTTTGTGGAATAATAAGAATGAATCTGCAATATCAAATCGTACCATATGGAGAGCACTGAAGTTTCTAGCTGTGGATTTGGTAAAAGCCCGGATAGAAGGATAAGTAATTCAGATGACCACCATTCAAGACTGCAGCCATCAAAACATTAACCTTTAAGGGACTACAAATGAGTGTGAAAGAGGTAAGGATAGGAAACACTAAAAATGGTGGTAAATAAGAAGAATGACATATACCAAACCATTACAGCAGAAGGAAATGCAATGCGTAAGAACTCTCCAATCCCTTGAAATGCCTCTTTTGATAGTGATGTGCGAGTTGATTCACACGACGGGGAATACTTGATGTATATTACGAGAAATATCACATTTAGCCAGTATGATACACCGATTGATAGCGCAGCTCCAATGTTTCCCAACCCGGATTTATAAACTAAAACCCAGCATAGAGGCACATGGATGCATAAAGTAGCAAATTGACTCAAGAACATGGCAATCATCAAACTCTGGGACTGAAGAAATCTCGTTAGTGATTCGAGAATTGCAAAAGCGAACAGAGCAGGGATTAAACACATTGCATATTTGCCGGCTTCACCTGAGATCAATGGGTCTTGACCAATGTAAGTGAGTAGTTTTCCCATTGAGACCCATAAGAAAGAGATAGGTATACAGATGAATATGGTAAGAGATAATATAGCACTATATGTTTGAACTACTAGTTTTCCATATTGTCCTGCTCCAAAAGCTTGTCCGCATAGTGTTTCTAGTCCACTTGCCATTCCTAGCTGCTCAAATGCAGTTTCAGCAATTTTAGTTGCAAGAAATCAAGATTTCCATAGAAATGACAAACAATTTAGAGAAAATGAAATCAAGGCGAAAAGAAGAAGGGATGACTTACAAGAAGACTAAAGCCAGTCACACCACAGAAAGAAGTAGCAAGAGCAGCGCTAGATAGGGAAAGTTTGCCAAGATGACCAACAATCATCATGGAGATAAGTTGTAAGAGAAACATAGACAAGTTAACAGCTACCATTGGACCACCAATATAACCAACAACCTTTGCTTCTTCTGCGAATACACTCCATGTCAATCCAATCTTTCTTCTCTCGTCCTCCCTCGTCTTCTCCACCAACAAAGAACCTTCTTCCATCTCTTTCTCGCTCTCGCTCTAGAAAATCAGCAAAATTAAAATCAATTAGGCATATGAGATGCTTTAATAACTATGCATTCCTTAACATACTAGTGATAATGCATCATTCATATGACTCGTATAACCAGAGAAGCCAAGTCGGTACGGTGGTTAATACACATCCCTGATTCAATTGCTGAAATGTCAACTAAACATGCTTATCATAAAATACACCCAACCAGAATTGGTTTGGCTCTCAGAGCGACTAAACGTGAATCAGAGACAACTTTTTTTGCTTTTGTACTCCAGGACATAACAACAGAACCGTTAACTGCGTAATCACCCCTCCAGGACATACTGAACAAATTATGTATAGCAACAGAAATGTCCACGGAACTAGCTGGTAACTCAAACTAAAGATGTGTACTCAAGCTGGTAATCCAATTTAATAGTCTCTTCGGCTTTTTTTTCTTCCGCGGTCCAATATTACGAACCCAAGCGCAGCATGAGAATAGATACTAAAAACAAAGAAACAACCATGGCAGAACAAGAGGGTAAAGTAACACATACCATATTGTTGAGATTTGGAATTGAGTAAGACATACTGGAAGCAAGGTTATTCCAAATTTCAATCCAAAAGAAAAGGATTTCCAAAGGAACTCTTAATGATTTCTTCTGTCTTTAGCTATTTGTCTACATAAACATAAGTGAGAGTGTGATGGTTAATGATCATGGGTAATAATGTTATATATATTAATCCTGAAAAATGGTGGATTTTATGTATTTGGGACATAGTCAATTATGAAGGCTTTTGCTTTATCTTTTAGATAAGGCAATTAGATTAAAATGCATATATTAATAACTAAAGCACAACAGCATTAAGATTTTGCCATTAGAACACAGCCACTGAGTCACTTTATATAAGATGCATGGATGACGATGAGGTCACCCCGTTATCAAATTGAAAGGGTATGCGACATAGGATCTACCTAAAAAGTAAAAAAAAAAAATCATTAACAAATTAAGAGATCTTTTTTGAAATTTCAGTTGAAGTTGGTGGACTGACATAGTGACATACTGGGAGTGAATTCATTGAATTCTTAGATTTCTTGTACGTTACATCAGTCAAGACCTCAAACTTGAATCTTATTTTAGTGTTTTTGCTTTTCCTAATGACTTGTTTTATTTTCTTTCTTACTAGTATCAAACACCCAACCAGTGCCACCTCCTACTAGCAGGGGAAAGGGATCAAACTCCCTATCTATCAAACTCGAGTCGAGGTGATGCAAGGGCCATTGCACTGCTGAGCCAGTACTTGCTCTTCCTTAGTATTGGTCATAGTTATTTCAACAAAAAATCCCCTCCTATGCAATGTCGGCAAAAAAACAAAGATGCCCCCACTGAACAGCGGCTAATATACAATAGCATCAAGATTCAACGTTCCTAGGTGTACAGAAGCATTGTATGTTTATATTCATGCATATCCTGTAGCAACATCTAGTAAATCCACTCTGTGCACTCTTTGCTGTTAGCCTGTTATTTCCTAGTACAGTAAATTCAAAGAAACATAGCCTTTTTTCAACCAACAAAGCTACTCAAAACAGGAATCTCCTCCTTATTTTCACCATGTGATGGAAACATGCAGTCTTAAAATGATACTCCTTCCATTTCTAAAAAAGTGATAGTAACTTTTTTCCTGAAACGGAGGTAGTATTTTTTTTTTAATACAGACCAAATATTTCTTCTGTTATGTACCGGTCACAGCGGACGCACAGGACAAATATTTCTCACATTTTGTCGTGTTAACTAATCACGATCAACAATTGATCCAGAATTCTGTTTCAGTCCATTTTTCTACTTAACTTTCAAAAACAAAATAAAATCTTCTACTGAAATATCCTCTCCCTGGCTATCTTTGCCTGCCATATGAAAAAAATGAAAAATTAGTGGACAGTGGAATGCTAATACTTATGCGGAACGACTAGACTTCATGAAAATTTGGGGGAATTGCAGGGATTGACCTGTTTTTCCCAATTCGTTCGAGCTGTGATAGATGAAAGTATAGCTGTTTGTATAACAGTACCGGCCATAATTCCAAGCCAAAGCCCTCTTCCTCTTAATTGTAGAACAAAACCCAACAGAAGAGCTGTTGGAATTCCACCAATGTAAAATGAACCTAGGTTTACATAAGCACCTATATGCTGCCATCCACATCCTCTAGCAATACCTGCAACAAGAAGACATGCACGCTCATGTATGTACTGTCGATGAAATTTACTGGAATAATTCTCTATGAGAGTGACACCTAATTACCTGTGAGGACACCTTGTAGGCCGTCCAGGATGGCCGAGAAACAGATTAGCGGAACCATAGCTGCCATGTAGTCTACCACTTCCTTTGTGTTGCTGTAAGCATATCCCACAATGTAACGACACATAAAAAGTGCCGAACTTACTATAACCATCTCAGTTCCTGCCATAATCATAACGGCGACGACTGCTAAACGTGCAGCTTGCGGTCTCCCAGCACCTAATTCGTTTGAAACTCGAGTGCTAAAAAATACACACACATGTACACAAACAAACAGTAGGGGATTAGTGAATCATATTCAGAATTATAGTTGGGCCAGAGAGAGCTGGAAAGCAAACCTTGCAGCAGCAGCAATTCCAAATGGTATCATGGCAAGCAGTGAGATAGTTGTGAGACTGTTCATTCACAAACACGATAGAGCATTTTAATTGCATTGATCATTTGATGAATTGTAAACTAAGTTTTCAATTGTCTTGAATCTGAATGACATTGAGCATATTAACGTATACAGAAAATCTGCATAATCATCATACCATATAGAGAGCACTGAAGTTTCAAGTTGAGGGTTAGGTAGAAGGCCGGATAACAAAATCATAATTTCGAATGACCACCACTGAAGACTACAGCCATCAAGTTTAATCAGTCAGAAGAACCAAGAGAAAACCCAAAATACCGCATATTCAAAGATTGAATAAGAAAAAAAGTTACCAAAGCATTACGGCGGAAGGAACTGCAAGGCTTAAAAACTCTCTAATTTCTTGAAGTGCCTCTTTTGATAACGGCACTCGAGTTGATTTGCACAAGGGAGAAAACTTAACATATATTCCGAGAAAGATAACATTGAGCCAGTATGATATACTAATTGCAAATGCAGCTCCAATGTTTCCAAACCCAAAATTGAATACACAAATCCAACACAGAGGAATATGGAAACATAAAGTAGTAGTGGCACTTAATAGCATGGGAATAATCAAACTTTGAGTCTGAAGATATTTCATTAACGGCTGGAGAATTGCGCAACCAAAAAGCCCGGGGATCAAACATACTGCATATCTCCCTGCTTCGTGTGATATTTCGGTGTCTTGTCCTATAAAAATGAGTAGTTTTTCCATTGAAATCCATATAAAAGAGACAGGGATACAGACTAATGTAAGAGAGATCATTGCACTATAAGTATGAACTCCAAGTTTTCGATATTGTTGTGCTCCATAAGCTTGTCCACAGAGAGTCTCTAATCCACCTGCCATTCCTACCTGGTTTTGAAACAGAACCTTTAAACTAACTGAGATTTCACAAATCATTCTTTGATTTTTTAAATTGCCGAGTGCCAACAAATAAGTATGTACTAATAAGTGAGAAATTGAGAAAAGAAGAAATGAAATTCCTTACAAGAAGACTGAAGCCAGTAACAGCACAAAGAGAGGTAGCCATGGCAGTGCTAGAAAGAGCAAGTTCACCGAGGTGACCCACCATCATCATAGAGATGACTGGAATGAGCTGCAGAGAGAAGTTTACAGCCACCATAGGCCCTGCAATGTAACCCACCTTCTTTGCCTCTTCCACAAATGCACCCCATGTTAAGCTTTTCTTTCCACCATCTGCTTCTTCTCTTGCCCTCAGTAACAAACCTTCTTCCATATCTCCCAAAACCAAATAAACACCAAATCCACAATAAGATTGAAACAGATTTGATGGCAAAGATAGAAAAGTTAGGGAATCTCAAAATAAATCTGGTGAGATGTACGACAAAGAATATCTGTCCAAGATCACTTAGAAAATACAATAAAGTCTTTCATGAATAAACTTAGACTATGTTTTCCAAGTGATGTTTTCAGTGGAGTCGGTCCCAATCTTACTCCATTTTTATTAACTAAAAGCTATATTAAACTATTCTCATACATACGTTGGCATCTTTTAGATGCACCTTCATCAACTTTAAAAAGGAATGTTTCACATCAAATGGGCAATGGTTGAAGCCAACCAGTTATGCGATTCACGCACAAAACCAAGCAATGGTTTCCGTAAATACGAAATGAAACAAAGACTCGTGTTGTTGTGATGGAATAAGCAAGGAAGGATACAGCGTTTCATCACTGAAAGAAACATCCTTTTAAGTAATGGCAAGAAATCACGTTTTGTTGCAAGTCCTAAATGTAAAAGTCGTAAAGAGGATGATTTGGCCTAAAGATGGCGAAACGAAACAACAATCATATTCCCCAACAACACTTAAATAGCCATGATTTTTGTGCGATGGCCTAGATATGAATAACTACTTCCTTTCAGAGGAAAAAAAATTGGATTTTAGTTTCCAATAATTTCTTCATTTGAAAAAGTTGTTTGGCAAGTTATTGCGAACTGCCCCAATACTTTGGTATCACATTTCAATAATTTCGAACATAAAAGGTTTGAAGAATACATGGGAATTTTTGATTGTGACAGGGAGAGAGTGGGATTTAATTGATTACGCGCTCATAATGAATTATAGTTGGCCCAAAAAGGTTGGTTTATGTGATGCTACTACCGAACCCTTTTTGTGATTTCCTTGCAAAAGAAAATAGACATGTTTTGTGGAGAACTGCTTATTAACATTTTCTTTTTCAGGTTACAACTTAGTTGCAGAGATATGCATAAAACCCACCATCTCTATGGCATTCTATTGCAGAGATGGGGTTAACATGTGGGAGTACCTAAAAATTACTCGAAATGGATAGAATAGGACCACCATTTGTTTACAAGAGTATCAAAAATTACCGATTGGGATATCTTTTATCATCAGTGGAAGTTATTTGTCATCAGCCCCTTATCCGCCGCTGATTCAAAATGCCAGAGCAGGGATATACTCTTTCGTCAGTCTATGTTACTTCTTCTCAACTTAATTCATGTACTGCTACTGGATATTCAGGCCCTTGAAGCATCCTTTCCTTTGCCTTCCTTGCCTATAATTTTTTTGTTAAGAACATCATTATTAGTTACTGCCCAAAGGGGATATTTGATCCAGTAAGTCGATTAATGTTTGTAATTACACTGCCCTTAAGGCTGTAGCGAATTTAATCTTTAGACTCATAACCCTACAAGCTTACCTGATATTCCCAATCAGTTCGACAAGTTATAAAAGCGAGCATAGCTGTCTGTATAGAAGATCCAGTTAATATTCCAATCCACAGTCCCCTGCCTCCGTAATGTAGACGAAAACCCAACAAAACTGCTACAGGAATTCCAGCAAGATAGAATGCTCCTAGATTTACATAAGCACCTATATGCTGCCATCCACATCCTCTAGCAACACCTAAAGAATACATAGAATAAAAAGTTGAGAACCCAAAGAAATATTTGGATCTTGCTATAAGAAATAGATAGTTTCAGGACATCATGAGTCACTCGATCAAGCAATCCAATCCACAAGGTTATCCCTTCTAATAAGAGAGTAGTATCACAAACCTGAGAGGACTCCTTGTAGGCTGTCCATGATGACTGACAGACAAATTAAGGGAACCATTTCTGTCACGTAGTCTACGACCTCCTTCTCATTGCTGTAAGCATAGCCCATAATATTACGACAAGCAAAGAGCCCCAAGCTTACTACAACCAACTCAATTAGCGTAATAATCATCACGGAGCAGACAGCCAAACGAGCAGCTTGTGGTCTCCCAGCTCCTAGTTCATTTGAAACTCGAGTGCTACATAATGAAAAAGTATTGTTTTTTAATCAAGTCATTTCACACATGTACAGAAGTTATTATTCTGACACACCACCATGATCTGGGATCATCTCCATTTAGACCCCATTGGTGCCATGGTGGAACAAAAGTGGTCTAAATGGATGTGAACTCCATGAAAAAATGAGCAAACTTATCCATCCACCTATTCATGTATGAGAAAAGTGTGCAAGGGCAAGCAGGTGGAGAGCAAACCTTACAGCAGCAGCAATTCCATACGGTACCATATAGACCAATGAGATAGTCGTAAGGCTGTTCACAAATATTACAAGAATCGCATTGATCAATTACGGACATGGAAGTAGCAAAATTTATAACTAATAGGAAGCGTCCAATGACTGAATCAAAGCATACCATATGGAGAGTACTGAAGTTTCGAGTTGTGGCTTAGGTAAAAGTCCAGATAGAAGGATTAACAACTCAAATGACCACCATTCCAGACTGCAGCCATCAAAACAGAAAAACTGTTATGAAACTAAGAAATGAGAGAGAGATAAGGAAAAGTTTATGATTTCAGTAACAAATCAATGAAAGGGATTTTACCAAATCATTACAGCAGAAGGAACCGATATACGTAAGAATTCTCCACACCCTTGAAATGCTTCCTTTGTTAGGGATGTACGAGTTAACTCACATGAGGGAGAATATGCCGCGTATAATCCGAGGAAAACCACATTGACCCAGTATGATATACCAATTGCTAAAGCAGCTCCAATATTTCCCAACCCAGATTTATAAACTAAAACCCAACAAAGAGGTATATGTATAACTACTGCAATGGAAGTACTTAATAGCATGGGAATGATTAGACTCTGAGATTGGAAATATCTCATTAACGGTTGGAGAGCTGCATAAGCAAATACTGCAGGGATCAAGCATGTCGCATATTTGCCAGCTTCAAGTGAGATTAAGGGGTCTTGACCTGTGAAAGTAAGTAGTTTCCCTACTGAAGCCCATAGAAGAGCAATCGGGATACAAACCAAGGTAAGAGAGATTGTTGCACTCCAAGTATAAACTCCTAGTTTCCGATATTGTTTTGCTCCAAAAGCTTGTCCTGATAGAGTTTCCAATCCACTTGCCATTCCTAGCTGGTTGTCATGTAAAAGAATATGTCAGCAATGTGAAATTCAGAGAAAGTCAACATACTTCAACTTCTTTATGCAGATAAAAAATGCATATGCAGTATGCACCACCTTAGACATAACAGCAGTTACCTTGAACAATAAAATTTCGTATCAGGTGCATTTAAAACTAGAAACTTGTCAAACTTCGCTTGACCCACAATCATTCATTTACGCCCACTTTAGAATACTATGAATCCTTTAGATAGAGCACCTATAGAAATTCACCCAACTAATCCATTACCATAAGCCGGACCAAGCTATTTCCTTCTCATACCTACGATTTATCAAAACCTTACTACAACAGTATCACAACCTCATAGATCAAAACAAAAGAGAATCTTACAAACTCAAAAGAGACTGTCAGAAATTTGATAGACAAGATAACCAGCAATTAACAGTTTTTTTTCTCGCCAATGCATTATACAATCTCATAGGTGCCTTTATAATAGAAAATTGGAAATGGTAAATTTCATAGAGAGTTAAAACAGAGGGGATGAAACCTCGAACACCATGCCCTCGGCCAATTAATCAAAATTCTCCATCACTATATACAAATAAAACTTGATGCAACAGAGAAGTTCAATCCCTCTCTTCTAGTTTTAATTAACATGCCCTCGGCCAATTAATGAATTCTCTATCACTACATACAAATAAAACTTGATGCAACAGAGAAGTTCAAATCTTCTCTTCTAATTCTAATTAACTAACCGTGTGACAAGTGGTCTCCTTGACAATAATACAGATAGATAAGTTTCTTCTATAGGTATTATCGCCAATCTTATTGTTTTTTCCCAATCAAAATTTAATAGGAACATAACTAGTTTGCAATGACAATGATAACAGAACCTGAACCTCTATAGGACAGAGCAAATAGTTGGCATTTTCAGGTGCAGATAATTAATGAATACATAAAAACAAAATTGAGAAAGATTTTGAATGATAATTAGGATTGGGATTATTACCATAAGGCTGAAACCAGTAACACCACAAAGGGAAGTAGCAAGAGCAGCACTAGATAAAGAAAGTTCACCAAGATGACCAACCATCATCATGGAAATAACTTGTAATAGATACATAGATAAGGTAACAGCAACCATTGGACCACCAATGTAACTTGCAACCTTTGTCTCTTGCACAAACACACCCCATGTAAATCCAATCTCTCTTCTTGAATCTTCCCCTACCTTCAATAACCGCGCTTCCTCCTCCATATCTCTCTCTTCTATATTTCTCTCCACCACCACCAACACAAAAATCAAAGACGACGCAGAGGAAGGCAGGAAGGAAGAAAGAAAGGACCTCTTCTTCGGTGGTGTTTTGTAGGGTAATCGATTTTTTTTTTTCCCTTTTCACGACGATTTTCTTTCTTTTTTATGTTTTTTAACTTTTTATGAGGCTATCAATTTGTCTTTTTGGTAGTACTCGAGATTCAACAATATTGTTCTTTATCGGAACAAGTCTGACAACACTGTGTTGGCTATTTATAGGATCACGAGACGTGTTGTTTAGCCTTTCGCTTTTTGTTTGGCGCTCGGACCCCCGCGTAATTGTGCCCGGCGAACATACTTGATCTTTCTGATAAGATTCTGATCTCGAAAATTCACCAGTCTCTTCTCATTTTTAAAGGAGAAATCCGTAGTGTAGGGGTAAACCATTCTCAAATGTATTGCCGGGCTGCTGAATCAAGCGGTGTGCCTAATTCTGCCAAACTCTTAGTGCGCACTTTTTCAGTAGCTGTCTGGAGCGTGTGTCGGGGGTTAATAACCCCACTTGTGGATGACAGCATTTTAAAAGGACCATTATTAGTGACCAAGCGGCTTTTAAGAAAGTTAGCCTCTTTAAACTTCGCCTAATGGATTTTAGGGGCACTTTGAAGTCTAGGAGGCTAAATTGTGGACTACATTTTAACTTTCATCAAAAAAGATCTACAAAATACTTTTCAAAATTTATTTTTAGAGAGGTTGACAATCCAGTTGACCCCAATTTAATTATTGATTATGTCCAATAATATTAGACATGCCACTCATTTCTTCATTTTATATATTTTTAACAAAAATCATTAAAAAGTTAGTCTAAAAATATATATACCCTTAACTAAAATATAAATATAATTGTTTGGCGTTTTTATTTTTCACTTATTTTTTAACTAATTTAATTGATTTATTTTTATTTTTAAATCCTAAGCCCAAACCAGGCGCAGGTAAATTGGACACTATTATACATGGCAATTGACCAATAGATATGGAACAGTCAAATTATTATAACCCTATTCTAAAGTCAAACAAAATTCAATCAAGACTATTTACATTATAGATGGTCTAATTATTCACAAAAAGAAAAACAAGAGCATTGATGAAATCCGATAAGATAACCAAAAGCATATTTTAGTGGCTAAGTTATATGCCATGGAAGAGCTTAGGAAACTCCATTAGAACTAGTCTTATAGAGTTCCTAATTCCTCCACTGGTGTCAGTTTTTAAAATCTTGTCGAAAATAAGAGAAAAAACTAAAAATATGGTATTATTAATTTTCTATCGACATGACCGAATTGACAACCGGAAGTTGCAATTTTCTTTCTTCTCTCACTGTCGGCAAACGCCGTACCGCCATGTGATGATCGGATTTTTTAAGTGGTTGACAGAAATCAATTGTGCTATAAACTGTTTTTAGTCTAATATAGCACTTGAATTATAATTTTCTAGGTAGATGGAAAATATTGGATATCTAGAACTAGAACTTGAACTGGTGTATAGAGAGAGAGCAGTAGAAGACTTACAATAACACTGAAGCCGGTAACAGTGCAGATAGAAGTTGCAAGGGAAATACTAGATAGAGACAATACATCAACATGACCAACCATCATCATTGATATAACCATCATGAGCTTTAGATCTAAGGCCACACCAACCGTTGGACCAGCAATGTAACCCGCTTTCTTCCCCTCTTCTGCAAGCACACCCCATGTGAATGATCTCTCATCTGCACTTTCTTCCTCTCCTTGTAATAATCTTTGCACATAGTCTTACTTTTCTCCTTTCTTCAATAGACCTTCCTCCATCTTTATCCCTTTTTCTCTAAAATCACAAGAATTAGATGTAAAAATAAGATTCATATGAGACTAGAAATTTAAACTAATATAACTAGATCTTTGTGGGTTGACAGATCCAAAAATAAGACATTTTCTTGGATATTTACCTTCAACTCTGCAATATTGTATTATTCATTTGATATGAATAGTTGAAGTGAAATGGCTTCAGCTTTAAGGCTGGTAGCAATTTCAGCAGCAAACCCCATATGATAAAAGAAAGACTTCAATTCAATGATCGAGATTACTGAAATGCATATTCTTTATCGATTGACATCGAGAACTGAATACGTCAATCTCACGCGGAACAGGAGCTGGTCGAAGTGCAGATACTAGGTTTCCTACTTCATGACCAACTGTTGGTGATCTTGGGTCAGCTAGTGCGGGATTTAGTCGAACCGACCCAAATCATATGCTTGCAAGAAGAGAGCGAATCTTCTTAGAAGTGGAATAAAGTGAAATTGTATTAGGTACTTTTGCGACGATTACGTGAGGTGGTTCAGCTGCTGAAAGTAAAGAAAGGGGAGTCATATCAGCTAGTTAGGGATCCGTAGGTCCTCGATGAAATTCATCTGAGTTGGCTAATTCCACGTCACTATGTCAGAATTAGCTGGTAATATCGGAAAAAGTAGAGATTCCGCTGGTTAAGTTACTGCTTGTAAAATCTTTATGTATTTCAATAAGATCTCGCTCACTTTCATCGTCGGATAAGAACTAATGTCGTTGCCAAATCCTTCTATTATTAAGTACGGCTGGTACCATTTCGATGTGTTTTGATTCTTCCGAAGGCGCTCAATCCACATGAATTGTTCATGATATTTCAAAGAAGGCAGAGGTGTTTAAGGCTTTGATTGTGATTACTTCTGCAGGAGCTACGACGGCATTCCTTGCGACAACTACTAGAGCCCCGATGCTGCTAGGGATAGCCTTTCTTTGTCGATCTAAGGAAGGAGATGACGTGAGACGGATTTGCTAGTAATTTCCGGTCATCCATACGGCGGTGAATTCGTTCCTGGGTCGTTCCCATCGGTCAAGAAGTAAACTCTTTGTAATCTTCATGCACTCTTTCTTTTGTTCTAGGCGCTAACGGGCGGGCATGGGTAGAGTGTTCCACCTCGCCCCTCTTCGGGTCAACAGATGGAACAAATCACAATGGAAGACAGAAGCATAGCATTTCTTGTTTTAGCAGAGACCTTAACGACCGAAAACCCGCAGGCGAAACCCAAAGGGGAAAATTATTTTAGTTGCCAGAGCATTTCCCGGTGCCTAGAGGGCGGGCCAGACGCAGCAGAGCGATGAACCGGGAGAGGATTCTCCACCGGCAGGTGATAGACACATTTTTGTGTCTGATTTGTCTCAATCCTAAATATTGTTTGTACTTATTTTTATACTAATTTTAGCATTTTATTATATTTGTAGGTATTTTTGGAAGAATAAATAATCATGGAGAAATCGGCTAAAAAGTGCTTAAAAAAACCCCATCAAAAGTGTTAAAGGCACCTAAGAAATTGTTAAAGGAACCCATCTTGGATTTGATAAAGGCATCCAGGTTTTTACTAAAAGCACCGACTCTTCAAATTCAAATTTTGAATTTTGGCGGGAAGAATTTTCTCTCTAGCTTGAAAGATTTGTTCGATCTTAAAGACGTATTAAGGCAAGATATCTTCACGACTTATAATTAGAAATTCCTAAACGAGTTTGGAAACCATTTAATAAATTAAAACTCGGATCAAATATTCTTACAAGTATGGGAAAGAAAAATCAGGGAGAAACAAGATCAAATGAAATATGGGATTTGCTTCCCTGTTTCCATTGGTTTTGATTCTGTAATCAGTTATGGCAACAAGAGAAGGAAACAAACATCACCAAAGGTTGAGAATAATACGCAGAAAGAGAGAATAAAATTTCCCGAGATATGATCATAACACCGAGATTTGATTCGTTAAATAAAAGATATTTTCGAAGATTTAAGGATGGATTGATGTTTTGGTATAAATAGAAGAGTCGATAGAGAGTTTAGGGAGAGCTCAGGAGACGAAGAGGAGGCAGAAAAATCAATCCATAGAATTTTTTTCTGCTGCTGCTGAAGAACACGAAGAACAGAGGCTACGACAACGGTTTCTTCAACCTCCCATCCAGGGTTTCTTCATCCATTTGCAACGGATATCAACATTTATCTTCTGCTGCAACGGTTTCTTCAACCCATCTGCAACGGATATCTTAGCATCTTCTACGTTTATCTTCAGCCTTGCTCTGTAACAGTGAGTCTGTAACGCCTATAAACGTTGCAAACTCACTGTTTTCTATCTTTTTCTCCTTTTTCATCATTCGTAAACACTTTGAGCCATGAACTATTATTTTGAGCAAGTGACTAATATGAGGAGCTAAACCTCTTTTCTGAGGCGATGAAGGAAGCCATTGTTCCAAGAAAAGTGGTATATTTCTATTTTAATTAATTTTTATAATTTCTTTTATGATTATTTGCTTTGATTAAAAATTGATTTAAGGATTTTTATTAAACAATTGTGATTTCTTTTGATAGAGCATGCTTAGCCTAGGGTTTTTGATGTTCCATACTTTTGATTTACAATTGTTATTTTGAAAATCTACTTTTGCAACATATTAGAATCACTTTAATTGTAAAGAATTGCATGAATATTGATTAGATTGAATCACTTTAATTGGTTAATGGTGGAATCCTGAGTCTCAGTGCTTCTCTAATCTTGATACCAACTTTGTTTTGAGTTTTAGTCTAAAATCAATCTTCACAAGTTCGAGAGTTTGAAACCTATTCTTACCACAACTACAATCCATATCAATTTCTGGCGCCGCTGCCGGGGACTTGTTTTTAGATTTTTTTTTTTTTGTTAATTAGTTTAGTTAGATTTTTATTTTATATTGTTATATTTTATGTTTTTGCGTATTTTTCTTTGTATTACAGGTTTTGAATCAAAAAAAAATTGGAGCCATATTGATTGATTAAAGACTTGGAGTCAAAGATAAATCGAAAAGAACAAAAAAAAAGACAAGATTATTTTTTTTAGTTAGTATATTTGAAAATAATAAATAATCGTTGTATTTTCAATAAATCACCGTTGAACCCTTGTATATACCATATGAGTCGATATTAGTATAAGGAGTAAGACTAGTGGGAGCGTATCTCAATCCATTAGGATTCATCCTGGCACTGACCTTCAGACAGATATGGGAAACACCGTTCACCTTAGTCAACATGCGCGAACTTCATTTTGTCCACATCCATCTTCCAAATCTTTTCATGTGATTGTACTTTGATAGATTCTGAGTATCATGGTTGAACGACTATCTAAGTAAAGTTTTGAATTCTTGTATGAATTTTAGTATGCTGAGTGCAGACTCGTGTACAACAATTGGACTCATATAGGGTAATGATTCCCATAGCCGAAGAATTTAGTATGCCAACTAAATAGCTTGTTTAGTATCTAATCATTCATAAGTAGCTAGAGTTTGGAGTAAAGGTTTTGTGGGTATATCTCTTGTAAACCCTCACGAGACAAAACTCGTCCACTAGGGACACCTAGGGGTTTAAAGGTTTTTTGCACACGCTAAGTGCAATTGTGATGCCTGCCAAAGTGAGTTAGGATTTTTGTTTTCTAGATTAGATTTGCTCGAGGACTAGCAAATAATAAGTTCGGGGGTATTTGATATAAAAAAGATTGTGTCTGATTTGTCTCAATTCTAAATATTGTTAGTGCTTATTTTTGTACTAATTTTGACATTTTATTATGTTTGTAGGTTTTTTTGGAAGAATAAATAATCATGGAGAAATCGGCTAAAAAGTGCAAAAAACACCCCCATCAACAGTATTAAAGGCACCCAAGAAATTGTTAAAGGCACCCCCCCCCTTGGATTTGATAAAGGCACCCAGGTTTTTACTAAAGGCATCCACTCTTCAAATTCAAATTTTAAATTTTGGCTGGAAGAATTTTCTCTCCAGCTGTGAAAGATTTGTTCGATCTTAAAGACATATTAAGGCAAGATATCTTCTCGAATTATAATTAGAAAGTCCTAAACGAGTTTGGAAACCATTTAATCAATTAAAACTCGGATCAAATATTCTTACAAGTATGGGGAAAAAATCAGGGAGAAAACAAGATCGAGTGAAATATGGGATTTGCTTCCCTGTTTCCATTGGTTTTGATTCTGTAATCAGTTAGCGCAACAAGAGAAGGAAACAAACATCACCAAAGGTTGAGAATAATACGCAGAAAGAGAGATAAAAAGTTCCCCAGATATGGTCATAACACAGAGATTTGATTCATTAAATAAAAGATATTTTCGAAGATTTAAGGATGGATTGATGTTTTGGTATAAATAGAAGGGTCGATAGAGAGTTTAGAGAGAGCTTAGAAGACGAAGACGAGGCAGAAAAATCAATCCATATATTTTTTTCTCCGCTGGTGTTGAAGAACACGAAGAACAGAGGCTACGACAACGGTTTCTTCAAACTCTCAGCCACGATTTCTTCATCCATTTGCAACGATTATCTTCGTCTTTGCAACATTTATCTTCAGTTGCAACGGCTTCTTCAACCCATCAACAACGGATATCTTAGCATCTGCAACGTTTATCTTCATCCTTGCTCTGTAACAGTGAGTCTATAACGCCTATGAACATTGCAAACTTAATGTTTTCTTTATTTTTCTCCTTTTTCATCATTTGTAAACACTTTGAGCCATGAACCATTATTTTGAGCAATTGACTAATATGAGGAGCTAAACCCCTTTTCTGAGGCGACGAAGGAAGCCATTGTTCCAAGAAAAGTGGTATATTTCTATTTTAATTGATTTTTATAATTTCTTTTATGATTATTTTCTTTGATTAAAAATTGATTTAAGGATTTTTATTAAATAATTGTGATTTATTTTTGATAGAGAATGCTTAGCCTAGGTTTTTTGATGTTCCATACTTTTGATTTACAATTGTTATTTTGAAAATCTACTTTTGCACCATAATAGAATCACTTTAAATGTAAAGAGTTGCATGAATATTGATTAGATTGAATCACTTTAATTGGTTAATGGTGGAATCTTGGGTCTCAGTGCCTCTCTAATCTTGATACCAACTTTATTTTGAGTTTTCTAGTTTATTTATTAGAGTTTGAATCTAAAATCAATCTTCACAAATTCGACAGTTTGAAACCTATTCTTACCACAACTACAATCCACATCAGCAGGGTTCGAGTCCACTTCGTAATGTTGTTCCGCCCCTAAAGGAAAAGTCAGTCATGCTTCTTCTTTCAGTCGCTTTCTTCTAAGAGCAATCGTGTATGTTGCTTACGCCAACGACAACTCAGAGGGGTCGGGCCCCAAGCCGCTTGCTATGCTTTTGGTTTCCTATCACCTGAATGAGTGCGAAAACCCGTAAAAAAACGTCTAGTGGGTGTTGCTGGGCTTTGATGCAAGACGCCATCGCTAGTCCCATGTCCTTTCTGGGAATCATCGGCTTCTTAAGTTGAACCAGTAGAGAAATTGACGTTGACGACCACGTTGGGGTTACCATTGTTATTAATAATGAATTGCTCGGATCACCCCTATAGAGAATGCTTTTATTCAAAAAGATTTATAAGAATCTTCAACTACCCGTGCACCTTGTTTTTTTTTTCAAGTTTTAAAGCAAAGAAAGACAGTAAACTTCCAGATACTTTCGTCTTTGTTCGACTAATAGGTCTCACAGTCAGGTAGGCTGCCGCCAACTGTGAACCCTGGGACATGGATGGGTGGACCCGTATGAGGAATCTAATGAGGGAACCGGTGTAAAGACGATGGGCGCCTTCACGGAGAATTCAATTTCACCGAGTCCATGTAGGAGACAGCGGGGCTTTTTTTTTTATCAAACTTTTCATCGCCCAGCTCGAACGGAATGTGATGTAATCAAACTGATGGTTGATGCCGCAGAGAATATCAAGCCCATGCCATATTCCGAAGGCAAGATAACCCCCTTGACAGAAAGTTGTAGTGTTGTTTGAAATGCTCGTTGGAATTGATCCGTTACTGACATATGTATGTGTTTCGAAGAAGAAAAATCTCTTTTTCTCGCATGCCTACAACTGATTGCGCATTGTTTTTCTGTTGGTTATTGACCAACGAAAGGTTGGGAGTTTACTGACTTAGAAAGAGACAACACATAACAAAATAAAAATAGAGAGTCGATCATCAAAAGCATTTTAGCTCTTTCATAAGTCATGACCTAAAGGATCTTTAGAGACTCATATGTCCTACATGTGACGGATGACCTCAGACGTTTAAATCGGGGTAGCGGGCCTCTGTGCCAACCCAAGTTGCATCTTCTGTTAGAAGGCCCACCCACTTGACAAGCCACCCTAAACCTTTTAAGTATGGAACCAAGTTAAGGTCTAGCACTATCTAAGCTTCCAGACCCATCTGATCTCGGATTGCCACTGATATTTCCATGGAAAAATGGCTGGATGGCTCCTACTGAGCTCTTAGACGGGACGAAATAGCTTTCCAACTACCTAATACTATGCGAGCTCATCAAAGAGCGCTTTCTAGCTTGATTCAGGATTTATTCCGAACTCTTTGGCAGATTCCCACGCGTTACGCACCCGTTCGCCACTTTGTTCAATCAAAAGTATTCACCGATTATCCTGCAATAACTTTTCTCTGATGATTGAAAGGGACTGATCGCTTTGATTCACTGGAAAGAAAGTGATGAATTTTTTTTTGCGGGGATCACATCTTTATATAGAACATATGAGTATTTTCGCTTCTGGGAGAGGCTATTCATGGACTCGAGCGTATGCGAAAGGCCCGGACGGGACTCGACTACAAAGGAGAGGCGTGAAATACTTCGCCTAGGGAATATGATCGCAAGACCAAAACTCAAAGGAATTGACGGGGCCCGCACAAGCGGTGGAATATGGCGCCAGTTGAGATCTGTTCTAGAAGTTACAGAACAGGGAAGGTGGGATGAACCTATTACTCGGCATATTCTAGAGAATTACAGAACCATGCCTAGTCGTAGCGTTTAATCTCTAAGCAGCTAGCGAGTCCTTAGTTTTCCAGTTACTTCCAGAAGTGCTAAAGCTATAACGATCTAACGAATATGAATGTCGATCCTCCATTTCTACTTGGGCCAGGGGCTGACGAGTTGCTGCTTATTCTTTTCCAAATCACCGCATGTCTCAATTCAATGCTCTCGATCAAACAAAATGACTCGCAGTATGGCTGCTTCGCGGCTAACTTTATAATTTCTTAGATCCTACTTTGATTGAGCTCCCAATCTCGCCATGAATAAAAGACAACAAAATAGATCATAATCAGAATGGATGGAGAAAAAAAGGGACAGGTTTTCGTTTCGAGAGGTCATCACATGGATTAAGTGGATGGGATTTCGTGTTCTTTCATACCTTCCTTATGGGACAAGAAAGAAAGTCAGTTCCTTCCTCACATTACGGACATATGAGTCTCTTTGCCCATCGAACCAGGCCAAAAAAGGGAAAGAAAGTTCTTCGTCGACCAAAAAGCAAGTTCACATGGAGTTTTTGATACTGTTAGTTGGCAATTCGTTCTTGAAGTTTTTCGAAGATATGGCTTTTCTGATGAACTCCCTTGTTGTAGGTTCCTAAACAATATGGAGTGAAGAAGCTGGGGAAGTCTTACTCATTTTAGTGCATCGCCTACTGAGTCATTCGGGCTAAAGAGGCTTGGAGAGACAGGTTGTCTGGAATATTACAGAACGATTCAAAAAGGGTCATAGCTTATTCAACTTGCAGTCAATTAGGTTATATGATATTTGCGAAGTTGGGAAGGGTAGCAAGAGTTGTTGAAGGTGTTTAAGATAGGTTTTGGCGATAGAGAAGTGCAACGCACAGGACCTCTTCGAGTACAAAGTGAATATCATCCAAACAATGCAGGCTCCGGTTTCTGGAAATTTAAAACCCGATTTCCTCCATAAATTTTCTGATCCAAATAGGAGCCTGCTTGCTAGTGTATTAGGTAGTGTTGATTAGTTACTTTGTGTACCTTTACACCATCTTGGTCATGACATGAATCTGCGTAATTCCAATGTCTTCTTGGAAGCCGTCTAGATATTTCCACTTTAGTTTCCCCGATCCAACGAATTACCCTTTTTAGAGTAGTTACTTCAGTAGGATAATTTAATTATATATATAAAGGCTCAATCCATTCAACAAGCTTCTTTTGACATCCTCGTGTCAGGAAGACGGTCATTCTTTCTATGGCCACATACATGCGAGTCCTTTTGCTCCAATAACTTGACTTTTCGCATCATCCCTATAATCCGACGACCTCAAAAGCCTTTCTATTTGTAGTTCAAAGAAAGGCGAGCCAAAGTCGATCCCCTAACCAATTTTAGTTGAAAAGCCCTATGATGAAGTTACTTCTTCCTTGGTTCCACCTTCGCCTAAAAGGAAAGTCACGCCTTTCTTTCATGCGGACTTGATGCCATCCCCACCTTGCTTCAGTATATCACTGGCAGTCCCTAGTGAGAGCGGCATCCACCTTGATTCTTTCGAAGCCTACACTCGAATAAATATCAAAACCTTTCTTTGAACCTTATCTCAATGATCAAACTTAAATATATGAACTGAGTGTCATTTGATGATTCATTATTCCCAGCAAAGTGATAGCGCCTCGTCAATTGATGAAATCGGCTTGGTGAAATAAGTTACTTTCAATTGCACTTTCCATCCGTAGTGCAGGTCTACCATCATTAATAATGGGTAGGGCAGGGCTGTCAGTTATATGACTCTCCATTGACGGAGCCAAAAGTGGAGTCTTGGTTAAAGCAAGCCATCCTATTCTATTAGAAGGAATGAGGAACGCCCCCACCCCGCCCAAAAGGCGCTCGACTGGTCTACGCCTCGTTTTCTGTTTACGGTGATTCACATTTCCTTAATAAAGTAGGCGAAAAGATGATCGGTCACCTTTCCTACTTTCGATTGTGCAACAAGTTGATTCATTTGCATAAAGGCAGATTAATCCATTTATGGGATGAGAATGAGCCTCATGTATTGTCTTTCTGGTTTTCCTTTACCCCTACGAAGCAAAAGAAGAAAGGGTGCGCAGAAACCAAGAAAACTAAAGCATTTAAAATGGCAACAACGAAAGTTATTTGACATCAATGGTATCAGACTTATGAGTATTCAGACTATAACAGTTCGGATGACCAGTCACTCACTTTTTCCGTATGCGGTGAGAGTCGCACGTATGGTAACGAGGGGGTTCGTGTCTTTGGACCTAAAGGCTCTTCTCGTTGTACGGATTTCTTGCAGCTTGACTTTGGTAAGTTGACAAAGCCGGAGTCACCAAGTCACAATTTCTGAAATTTATCCTAACATCCGAAGCAACCAATTCATCTGAAGCAGATTCTTCTGTAGGGGTTATCATCCGTCAACTACTCTCCCATCAAGGACAAATGAAAGAATACCGCTAACCAGCAGACCGATCGGTTATTGCCCATGATTAAGATGCCATCTGAGTTGGACATGTAGGTTATAGAATCAGCTTGCAAGTTTGTGGCACTGTAGTGGAATCATTACCAATGGCACGCTGCGCCCCATCAAGATAGAGAGTTTGTGGCACCATAGTGGAATCATTACCAACGACACGCTGCGCCCAGAATAACTAGTACTACACCCCAAGCCAGGACCAGGAGACTTATTGCATGCAAACAAAAGGAGGATGCTTCTTCTTTTGTTCATTCCTTGTGGGACAAGAAAGTAGGTCAACTTCCTTCATCTGCTCTCTTGAATGACTCAGATAAAGGGAGCTTTTTTTTGTATCATTGGAAAATAAGGGTGCTCCCCTTGCCTACGTAAAATGGGCATTAAATACTTTTAGGGAGATCTCCTCCAAATCACTGGTATGGCTATCGAAATCGTGAGCATTGGCATGTAGGTTCCAGAGTAGCTTTCGCGGAACTCACCCAGTCATTCCCCGGTTCTAGTTGATGGAAGAGTCATTGCCTAGCTTCGCTTGCTATGACGATACATCTACACGAACTACCAGTAGGCATTTCAGTAAAATAGATATCTTCAAAGTCGCACCACCACATGAAGGACATGCACTTGATTCAAGCCCTCCGTTCTTGACTTAGAACGCGTTTTAGAGCCGTTAAATCTTTCAACATTCACTGTTGGTAGAGCAAACGAGCTTCTAACTCGTGTTGTTCAGATTAGGTTGCTAGCTACTTGCTTCCATGATGTCAACGTTTCCATGGAAGAAACTATCATCTTCTATCTTCTGGCAATTTTTTAGTCCAAAATATTGACTTTTTCAACCACATTTTACCAAACAAAATGGTTAAACATTGGATAGTACTCCACTACATCTATCTTTCTACTTCAATATTTGATATTTCAATATATTGAAGTGTAATGTATATATAATAGTAAGTGATAACACTGAGAATGCTTTAATTTTGTTCTTGAATAGAGAAAAAGGTAATGATCTCAATACATTGACAGTACCAATCACTACTTATACCAGCTAATAACCAACTAAACCAACACCCGTTGGGTTGGAAGAATTGGAATCCTAAGATTCAATTATGGGTTAATCCAATTCTTGGAATTGAATTCAAAGCCAAAAAATTAGTGTTTGGCTGAGATAATTCAATTACTTTTGTTTTTACCTCGGAATCCAATTCCATTACACTATTGGACTAGTGCAATGGAAATATATTATTTTGGAGGGAATCGGATTCCTAAGAATCAAAAATCTTAATTACATAGAGTTGATTTATCCCGTTCGGTTCAAATAATTGGACGCATTCCCTAGGAATTAGATTACCTAGCCTTCAATTCCTTGAACCGAACATGCTATAAAGATTACAGATATATTACAAAACACATATGTGTTTAACTAGAAACAGATTAGTGATCATGTGAGAAACACGTGATGAGAATGATAAAGAGGGAAAATAAAGGTTTAAACCTTAACCTGTACCACATAAAAGATAAACCTATGCTGTAACAGAATTAGGGCCAAGAAAAATGCGACATACCAAAGTTGATCTCCTATCATCAGCATTACCAGCCCAATCTGCATCAGAAAATCCCATTAGAACAGATGTTCCCTTGTTGAACTCAAGATTATGATCTGAAAATAAGAGGGTACCTAGTACACCACCAACTTTTTCGCTCGTGAACCTACATGAACAATCCTTGTACATTCAATACGTTTAGATATTTAGCAAACAAGATCCTTAATCCTGATTGTAATTACAAGGTCAACCTAGTATGTATTTAAACCTTCAAGATCTGAATTCAATCAAGATAAGGTCTTGTATAATCTATATTTCAAGATCCAAATTCAACAAAAACAAGTCTAGTAAGATCTTTGCTATCAAGGTAAAAACAACAATCTAGGTTGATTAACATATTACTTGTGACATTTAAATTATAAAGATAAACATAAACAATATAATGCGGAAAAGAAATAACATAAGACACCCGGAATTTTGTTAACAAGGAAAACCGCAATCAAACGGAAAAAACCTAGGACCTCGTCCAGTTTTAACACCATACTGTATTAAGACGCTACAGATACTGGCCTACTATTAGAATTCATACTGGAATATTGAGACCAAATATGAATCTTCCTAGTTATTCAGCTGCAGTTGTGCTCCTTGCATCTCTTGGATCTTGCAAAACCCTACACACTTAATTCCCTAGCTGATGTTCTTGACGTTCCTAGAAGTTTTTGCATAGTTCTTTGTGAAGAAAAATGCTACCATGCCTCCAATATGACACATCAAAGTAAAAAAGATATCAAGCAAACCTCAAAAGTTAGAATTTACACGTTTCGAAACCTAACTGATTCTACCTCAAAAGATCTATTTAAATCAAGTTTAGATTTTAATCTTGTTGAACTAAGAAGGTGATAGAAAAATAAATCATTGCAGTTTATATCAATCTTATTCCCTAATCGATAGTTCTTAAATGATCGTATAACAGAAAAGACGAGCCATTAAAAAAGACAAGAAGTACGATAATCAAGATAATATTCCGGATAACAAAGATCTATCAGGTAAAAGAAAGTCTAACAAGACTTCACGAATCCAAAGTGAAGTCTTCAAAGTCGTAACTTAATTATGTTTATCGAAGAAACCTAGGTTTAAGAAGGAAGAATCTTGCAGCAACAAGATGGACAACATGTATGGATTTTGAATCTTAGCTGCAGAGACTCCTCAGTTTATAATGATGAATAAGGCTAGGATGCTTAAAATGCAAGCAACTATTATTTTAATTCAAAGCAAGTTCGTGAACTAGTTTCCGTGTTTACAAATTACTTTGATCCCAAGTAATCTCTTTCTGCTTAGAATAGCCTTTTATTCTGGTCCCAAGTAAAAGTTGTTTCCTTAGAACATTCTAGCAATATAGTTCTTTCTTTTGATAAAGCCGTAATAATGGAAACCAAGTACTTTCGAAAGAAATGTACTTCTAAAGTATAGCTTTTAATCAATTAGAAAAAGAGATAACTGACTCACAATATCATGGTACCAAGAATAGAAAGCATTAAACATGCGACAAGTTTGCCTTGTAATACAAAGAAGATTGGGTGCACACGTATTTTTTAATTAAGGATCATGCATAAAGTAACTTACGGGTTACTAATATGGTTCATAAACTATCAAGCAATTATTCAAGTTTAGCAACAGAAATACGCGAACAGGAAAAGCTAGTTCACAAACTCGAGTGCATGGAGTTAACATAAAACTCCTAGAATCGCATAGTTCGCGAACCAACATTTTCAGTTCGTGAACTCTAGTGCAATATAGTCAACAAAAAATTTATCGATTTGCATAGCTCGTGAACTCTAGTGCAATATCAAAGTTTTGAAACTTCTAAGTTTTGCATAGTTCACGAAGTAAAATCTTCAGTTCGTGAACTCTATTTGCAACTTAGAGTTTAAGTGCTTCTCGCGCAATAATGGTTTATTGAAAAAAAAAAAAAATTCTCAACCTTAAATGTGATAAGTTCTTGGTACATCCATTGCTTGAGTTAGAGTTTCGAGATTAGTCAAGTACAAGATTGAACTCGAAACTTCTTCATTGTATCTCATCATAAACTAAAGTTATACGACATTGTCTCAGAAGATAGAATGGTAAAAACAATAAGTAAATGGGATAGTCAATCTTCACATAACTTTGTTGATGAAGTTTTTGCCGGTGTCTTCATGATCTTTTGTCTTCAATCTTCAAGGGTATTCGGTGATTTCTGAAACTCAACTACCTAAATCTAATCCTAGTCTGAGACTGGCTTTAGTTGATAATAAATCAAGAAATAGTTTTGGCCATCTAACATTAACAACAAGCTTGACATACCAACATTTGTGAGTTCAACCGAGAATTTCTCTAACATGACCTAATGTGACTTTGATATATCTCAAAATCCTCTTAGCAGCAGCAAGATGAGTATTTCTAGGATGTTGCAAATACTGACAAACCAGGTTCAGGTCTTGCCCATGTAGGATAATATCACTTATAATAGACCGGTATTGTATAGTATTATCAAGTAATTCACCATCATACTTAGATAATTTTGTACTTGAAACAATTGGAGTCTGGCAAGCCTTAGAAACCTTTATATAACGTTCTTCAGCAAATTTAGTGCATACTTAGTCTGAGAGAGAAAAATTGAATTAGGATCCCTCTTCCTTTCAAGACCTAGAAAATAATGCACAACATCCAAGTTCTTAGTACGAAAATGACTCTGAAGCTCAAAATTGACAAATTTGAAGTAGAACTAGACCCAGTAAGTAAAACATCATCCACATAAACTAGATCAGTTGATTTGTGGACAAACAATGAAGTATCGGTTGTAGAGGAAACAAAGTTTAAAGATAGAAGAGCTTTACTTAACTTCTCATACCATGCTCTAAGTGTTTGTTTCAATCCACATATGGATTTATAAAGTAAACAAACATTATTTGGCTTATTTGGATCCTGGTATCCTAGTGGTTGAGACCTATAAACCACTTCTTTGAGATCACCATGCAAAAAAAACATTACTCACATCCAACTGATGAATATTCCAATTAAACTGAACTTCCATAAAAAGAATGACTCTGATTAGTTATCAACATTGCTACAAAACTGAAACTTTCATCAGAATCTAGACCTTGTTACTGGTGAAATTCCATAGCAACCAATCTGGCCTTATGCTTGTCAATGAAGCCATCAAAATTCTTTTTAATCCTAAAAACCCACTTACATCCAACAATATTCTAATATGGAAATGGATCAACAAGTGACCATATACCAGCCTGCACCAACGCATTATATGTACATACTCAACTGCCAAAGTATTCCTCCACTTCTGACTTTTGTTAGCCATACTGAAGCAAGTGGGAACTACAAAAAAAGATCACATAACAATGCAGTAGGCAATGGATGCTTAGTATCGTAATATGATTTTGGCTTAAAATACCATATTTACCCCTAGTGGTCATGCAATGATTATTCACAAAAAATGGAGCTATAGGACTGGAAGAGTAGCAAGAGGACATGAATATAATATTAGGAAAGTTAGAAGAATTGAGAATAAAGACATAATTGTTAGTGTATGTAGAAATAGACTGAAAAAAAAATTATGACTAATTGATTTGAATATGTCTAAAGATATACACTCTGGCAGAAATATGATTAAGACATTTGTAGCCCATGTGAGATAAGATTTATCTACAGTATTTATCCATACACTCAAGTCTAATTATATGTAGCATAAGATTTGAACCAAGAAAAATAGACACAACCAAAAACTTTTGGAGAAGAATAATTTGGATTTTTGTTAGAAAGAAATCCGTATTGAAAACAAAGACAATAGATGTAGTGATAGTCTATTGATAAGATAATTTGGATGTTTGAAATGCATCAGCCCAATATTTGGTTGGCAGACTAGATTTCAACAATAAAGTTCTAGTTATTCATAAAATATCTTTGTGCTTAACCCCAACAACTCCATTTTGCTATGGATTTTGAGGGCAGGTCAATTCATGATGAATACCTTTGGAGAGAAGAAAATCCTTAAGAATATTAAATTCACAAATTCACCGCCACCATCATATTTTATAGTCTTAACAGGTAAAGATATAAAAGTATCAATATGAACAACAAATTAATGTGGACATTTATGAACTCAGTTTTATTGATTAATAAAAAAATCCAACAAAATTTAGAATACTCATCCACTACATTAACATGACACTGACACAGAAGCAACACGACAAGGACCTCAAAAATCCATCTGCAACAACTTCAGAGGTTTTGATGCACTAGTACAAGGTATTTGAACTGGAAGTCTCTGATTTCCATAAAGTTTGCATTTTGTACAAAAGTAAGTTTTACTAGACACATTTGAAATTTTCAACTCATGACATAGAGTTTGAAAAGAAAGATGGACAAATCTTCTATACATATGTGGATACCATTATCTACATCGACATGCCATGTACGAATATTTAATCTACTTGTCAATGTCACTTAGCTAGAGTAGCCCTAGAAAAGTACTAGATCACGGAGATTTGTATCCATGATCACAGTACATAAGACCTCTTAGTCTCAAAACTAGCAGTCACTTTATTCAATACATATGATCGTTATTTTTCTATACTTAAGAAATGTTCTTATCTTCTTATGGTTTATCTCTAGGGTGTATGTTGTGAATATTATAACAACTACATTCTAGCACCGACACAAGGGGAGTGACTATACCCTATAGTGAAAGAAATGTCACCTATGCTTCCTTTTTTACTACAAATTGTGAGGTAGGATCTGATTCATGAGATCTTCGTTTGACACATAAACCAGGGTTTGTTTATTCTCCATATGAGGCCTGAAGCTGGGTGCACTTGCAAATCACAGTTCGAGAAACTAGAACCAACACTTAGTAAACAAATTACTAAAAATATAACACAATAAAGATAAACCCAAGGAAAATGGAAGTTACACAGATCACGGAACACCACTGAGGACACAAATCCATTGCTCTATGATGAGGAAAATAACACACCTAGCCTGCAACAAGTCAACCAAAAATAAAATAAATAAATAACACATCAGAATATAGAAATATGATGTAACACCCATATTTTTCGCATGGCACTTACTCAAGGACGCGTCATGGCATGGGATGAAGCTTCATCCTAAGATTATAAAGCTTACTTACGAATGCATCAGAGAGTGGATGTATTGGACTTGAATTATAGTGCTAAGGCACTATTACTCGAGAATGCATCACAAGTCAAAAATGACCGTTACCCGGGAAAGGCACAAATGGCCTTGACACGTACCCGAGAGCGCATCATAGTGTTGAAGCACTATTGGGCTGTGATGCGTACCCGAGTATGCTGATATGTTTTAGAAATAGTGGTAAAAGATTCGATACTCAGACTTGTGAAGATTTAATTTTTAAACCTAATTTTTAATACTAAAAATAAAGAAGGTCAAATTAATATTTAATTGAGATTATGGAAAGAACTGAGACTAAGGATTCCACCATTAGCCAATTTTTCAAGTGATTTAGCATTAATAATTATCTTGCAACTCATATATTCAATTGATTCAAAACATTGCCAAAGTTAGATTTTCAAAATAATAGTTGTAAATCAAAGGTATGAGACACCAATAGATCTAAACTAAGCATGACCCATCAAAAGAAAACACAACTAATTGATAAAATCATTATTTCGAATTTAATTCAAAGCAAATAATCATAAAAGAATTGTAAAAAATTAATAAGATAAAAATATACCACTTTATTATTGGAAAAATGGCTTCCTCTGTCGCCTCAACAATGGGGTCTAGCTCCTCATGTCAAACACTCTCTCAAAATACATGTTCATAACTCAAAGTGCTTAAAAAAAACAGAAGTAACACAAAAAACAACTAAGGTTATAAGTGTTTCTAAGACTGTTTTTTGTATCGCTGAAAAGAAAAATTAAAACAGAGAAAAAAAGACGGCTTACCATCGAACATAATTTATTTTTTTCTAAATTTTCTCCCGACTCCCAGATACGATTTTTTTCTTTCTCTTTACTTTATATAGTCTCCCCAACCCTAACTACCAGTTCTAAGTCGATAAGGACTCCAACAAACAATCCACATCTCTTGTTAATCCGAAACAGAAAGGATTTCCTTTTCCGGCCTCCAACTCGACTTTTCACCCATTTTTCCGGGTGAAACTCTTGTAGTTGACGTGTTTCAACTTGTTTTGGTTTAGTCTTGTTTCTGGGATATCAAAACAACTGTTTAATCCCAAAAATCTCGTTCTCCACCAACTCAGACTCTGTTTTACGCGTGAAGAGTTTCTTCCCGCCAATTTCGGATTCAAAAGTAAAATGAAGTGTGCCCTTAATCCATCTGGTGGGTGTCTTTATCAATTCTTCCGGGTGCCTTTAGTAATTTTTCTGGGTGCCTTTATCAACTTTTTGAGCCGATTTTCCCACAGATATTTATTTCCCAAAAATACCTACAAAGACATAAAAACCCATGATAAGTACAAAATCAAACACTAGTAGAATAGAGAATTAAGCATAATTTAGACACAAAAATGTGTTCATCAAATACCCCCAAACTTACTATTTGCTAGTCCTCGAGCAAATCTAATCTAGAAATAAAATAAAATCCTAACTCATTTTCGCAGGAATCGTGACTACATTTAGCATATGTAATAAGCCTTAAACCCCCAGGTGTCCCAAGTGGACGAGTTTTGTCTCATGATGGTTTTACAAGAGGCATAACCACAAAACCTTTACTCCAGACCCTAGCTACCTGTGAACGATTGAGGGTAAACACTAAACAAGCTACTTAGTTAGCATACTAAATTCTTTGGCTATAGGAATCATTACCATATATGAGTCAAATTGTTCTACACGAGTTTGCACTCAGCATACTAAAATTCATATATAAGAAAACAAAGCTCTACTTAGATAGTCGGTCAACAACGATACTCATTATCTATCAAAGTTCAATCACATGAAAAGATTTAGAAGATGGATATTGACAAAATGAAGTTTGCGCATGTTGACTAAGGTGAACGGTGTTTCCCATATATGTCTGAAGGTCAGTGCCAGGATGAATCCTAATGGATTGAGATACGCTCCCACCGGTCTTAATCCTTATACTAATATCGACTCAGCTGGTATATACAAGGGTCCCCGGCGATCAACTTATTGAAAATAAAACAATTATAAATGTACTGACAACATGATTGGATCAAATTGAATCCAAGGGCATGCTCCTTATTAGCATCTTACATGATAATTTTTATGGATCCTGCGTTCCACGCTTGCTTAGGCGACGGAGACAGGGAGAACACACACATATTGATATCAAAGTGTCAATACTCGAAAAAAAATTTAAGAAAAAAATATAATAATTGGGTTTGATCTCAAACACTCTGTTTCATCCTTGCGGCGATAACAATTCGATACTGATGCCCCACCAAATCACTTAGAGAAACACAAAAATTACAAAAATAAAAACATAAGGTGATATGGTCGAGATAGACTCCGAGATATGGTGACAACTATCATGTTATTTCTAACACCTGAGTTAGGCATCCTTTTATGAATAGATCATTTAGCTGGGCACACCAATTCCTATAGAAAAATAGCTAAGTTTCCATCTACCTAGAATAGTTAGTGGCATCTTGAACTGTTCACAAGCTTTTAAATTTTAGAGTTTTATTATTGGACTAAAAAGTTTCTCCCTAACCCCAAAATTAAATCAAACAGTTTCCTCAATATTTCAAAATAAAGAACAGTACCAATAAATAAGTAAAAAGGGGAATAAAGAGGTAAGTCAGAAAGATAGTACCTGGGTGAAGCGTAACAATCCTTCAATGGAGAAGAAGACAGAAAATAAAAACCTAAAAACGAATAATAAAAACCTACAACAATCTACTAATGTACACAAAAAAAAAACCTTGATGGTCAACCAAGGTAAACAGGGTCCTCCAGAGGAACCTCCTCAACATCACCTGTAGGAAAAGGCTCTAAAAATGGTTTCAATCTCTGACCGTTAACCTTGAAAGGACTTCTACCATCTTGAGGTTTAACCTCAATATCACCATGAGGAAAAACAGTGGGAACAACAAAAGGACCGGTCCACCGAGAGCGTAACTTCCCGGGGAATAGATGCAAACGAGTATCATATAAAAGAACTTTTTGACCTGGAGAAAATGACTTTCTTAAAATATTTCCATCATGCAAAAGTTTTATTTTGTTCTTATACTCCCTAGTACTATCATATGCATCTTTCTGAATCTCTTCCAACTCATTGAGTTGGAGCTTCCTGTGAGTTCCTGCATTGTCAAGTGAAAAATTTAACTTTTTTACAGCCTAATATGATATATGTTCTAACTCGAAGAGAAGGTGACAGGTCTTGCCAAAATTTAGACGATAAGGTGACATTCCAATGAGGGTCTTAAACACAGTACGGTAAGCCCATAAGGCATCAGTAATCCTTAACGACCAGTCTTTCCTATTAGGATTAACTGTTTTCTCTAGAATACGTTTTATCTCCCTGTTGGAAACCTCTACTTGACCACTAGTATGTGGGTGATATGGGGTAGCTACTTTGTGGGTAATACCATATTTCTTCATCAAAAGTTTAAACGGTCGATTACAAAAGTGTGACCCTTCATCACTAATTATAGCTCGCGGTGTACCAAAACGTGCAAATATGTTATCAATCAAAAACTGGACCACAACCTTGTGATCGTTTGTTTTACACGAAATCGCCTCTACCCACTTAGATACATAGTCTATAGCGACAAGGATGTAAAAATAACCAAAGGAATTAGGAAAAGAACCCATAAAATCAATGCCCCACATATCAAAGACCTCAATAACTAAAATAGGGTTCAAAGGCATCACATTTCTACGAGAAATGGTTCCTAACTTCTGGCATCGCTCACAAGCAACACAGTAACTGTGGGTGTCTCTAAACATCGAAGGACAGTAGAATCCACACTGCAATATCTTAGCAGCAGTCTTCTTAGCACTAAAGTGACCCCCACAAGCATGATCTTGACAAAGGGAAATAATACTGGACTGGTCACTCTCATGTATACATCTCCTAATAATCTGGTCTGAAAAATACTTAAACAACTAAGGATCGTCCCAAAAAAAATGCTTCACCTCGGCTAAAAACCTAGAACGATCTTGTTTACCCCAGTGTTGAGACCAGTAACAAGATAATTCACTATATTCGCAAACCAAGGTAATTGGGAAACAAAGAATAGTTGTTCATCGGGAAAACTATCTCTCACAAGAGGAGAATCATCATAGGAATCCACAACAAGTCTACACAAGTGGTCTACTACTACATTTCATGCACCCTTTTTGTCTTTAATTTCTAGCTAGAATTCTTGTAAAAAAAGGATCCATCTAATCAATTTAGGTTTAGTATCCTTCTTATACAGAAGGTACTACAAAGCAGCATGATCAGTAAAAACTATAACCTTAGAACCTAAGAGGTAAGATCTAAACTCGTCTAAGGCAAAAATAATGGCTAACAGTTCCTTCTCTGTGGTGGTGTAGTTCAGTTGGGCATCCTTTAGAGTTTTGCTGGCATAGTAAATCACATGATGTAATTTGTTTTCTCGTTGATCTAACACAACACCAATAGCATAATCTGAAGCATCACACATTATCTCAAAGGGTAGGTTCCAGTTAGGTGCCTGGACTATAGGGGCGGTAGTGAGTAAGGTATTAAGCTTCTCAAAAGCCTCTAAACAAGCATCATCAAATACAAACTTAACATCTTTTGCAAGCAGATTGCAAAGAGGTCTAGAAATCAATCTAAAATCCTTAATGAATCGACGATAAAAAACCTGCATGCCCTAAGAATGGCCTAACTTCTCGTACATTTTTAGGAACCTGTAAAGTATTAATAAAGTCAACTTTGGCTTTGTCTACCTCTATACCCTTAGAAGATACGATACACCCTAAAACAATTCTTGATCGAACCATGAAATGGCATTTTTTCCAATTAAGCACTAAATTCTTTTCCTTACACCTAGTCAACACTAATGTCAAATGACCCAAATTCTGAAAAATTATCCATAAAGACCTCTAAAAACCGTTCCACCATGTCAAAAAATATGCTCATCATACAACGCTGAAAAGTAACGGGTGCATTACACAACCCGAAAGGCATGCGTCTATATGCAAAGGTACCAAAGGGACAGGTAAAAATGGTTTTCTCTTGGTCTTCTGGGGAAATAACAATCTGATTATAACCAGAAAAACCATCTAGCAAGCAATAATGGCTATGTCTAGCCAAGCTCTCAAGCATTTGGTGGATGAAGGAAGGGGAAAGTGGTCCTTCCTTGTGACCTTGTTCAATTTTCTATAGTCAATACAAACAGCCACCCCGTGGTCACTCGGGTTGGGATTAACTCATGTTATCATTTTGGACTACAGTGATACCTGATTTCTTGGGAACAACCTGAACGGGGCTTACCCACTTACTGTTTGAAATAGGGTAGATAATACCCGCATCTAACATCTTAAGCACCTCAGTTCAAACTACTTTTTTCATGTTAGGTTTAAGTCGATGTTGCATCTCCATAGACGTTTTGGTATCATCCTCTAAATGAATCTGATGCATACAAACAGTAGGAATTATACCCTTAATGTCTGTTATGGTCCACCCTAAAGCTTCCTTATTGTCTTTAAGCACGGTCACTAGCCTACTTTCCTGGTCACTATCCAAGTCGGATGCTACAATCACAGACAAAGTCTCAGATGGGCCTATATACACATACTTCAGGGTATCTGGTAGTTGTTTAAGGTCCAACTTAGGAGGCTCTTCTAGAGAATGAATTAGGGTATACTTAGAAACTGGTAGTGGTTCAAACTTAGGTTTACATCCATTATTTGTGTCTATCAAAGGGGCTGAATCTAACAGAGCGTTCACCTTATTAATCACACTATCATCATCAAAATCAAACCCAAAGTGGGCTAGGCATTTCTCTAATGGATCTTGTAATAAAGTGTTTTCTATGACTCCTGAACTAATGTTCCTATCATGTTCACCTCTTCAATGCACGTATCATCTAGCTAAGGTGGTTGCTTACTAATATTGAAAATATGCAGCTCAATAGTCATATTACCAAAAGATAAGTTCATAATACCATCTCGACAGTTAATGATCGTATTAGATGTAGCTAAAAACGGGAGACATAATATCATAGGTATTTGATTCTCTTGGTCAGGGACAGGTTGGGTATCAAGGACAATAAAATCCACTGGACAAATAAACTTATCGACCTCAATAAGAACATCCTATATGACACCACGAGGAATTTTCACATACATATCAACTAATTGCAGTGTTATCTGAGTAGGTTTCAAATAGCCAAGTCCTAGATGGAGGTACACATGGTACGGAAGTAAGTTCACACTGGCTCCTAAGTCAAGTAACGCTTTCTCAACACGGTAGTTACCTATTGTGCGAGAAATGGTTGGGGACCCTGGGTCTTTGTACTTAGGAGTTGTATTGTTCTGGATAATTGAACTCACATGACTTGCTAAAAAGGTTTTCTTTTATACACTAAGCTTTCGCTTTCGCGTACACATATCCTTAAGGAACTTGGCATAAGCAGGAATCTGCCTAATTGCATCTAATAATGGAAGGTTGATAGTGACTTGCTTAAAAACCTCCAATATATCGTTAAAGTTGGATTCCTTCTTAGTTGGTGCTAACAGTTGTGGGAACGTGGCTCTGGGCACAAAATCTGGCTTATGAGGAACTGCATCGGGCTCTTTAGAGACTTCATCAGTCTCTTCAACTACTGGCTCAGAAGGGTGAACTACAGTATGTTCACTATCAGGCATGGTTACCTTGTTATCTACCACTTTTCCATTCCTAAGGGTTCTAATTGCATTCACATGATTTGATGATTTCTCACCAGAAGATACTTCATGAACTCCTCTAGGATTGGGTTAGGTTGACTAGGGAATTTGCCTTTTTCTCTTTCTCTCAAAAAATCAGTGATTTGTCCAACCTGGGTTTCTAAATTGGAAATAGCCTGACTGTTAGCCTGAAAAATCTTTTGATTTTCTTGTAAACTTTGGTTGACTGACTGCTGAAAATTTGTAGTGTTCTGAGTTAATAAGGCGAGAGACTCTACTAAACTCATGATCGTCTTATCTATCGGATACTGAAATTGTGCCAGTCCTGAAGGATTCTTAGTGTATCCAAAACCTGGGGGAACCTTAGAATTACTAGACTGACCTTGACGCTGGCCCTTAGACCAAGAAAGGTTAGGATGGTTTTTCCAACCAGGGTTATAGGTTTTTGAATAAGGGTCAAACTTCTGATGATTATCAAATCTAGTATTATTATAAAGAGCATGGGTGTGCTTTTCAACAATTTGTCCTTCCCAAAATGCATTTTGATATAACTGTTATTTTGGCATCTGATTCAAAAGATCCTTCTACCCTATTGATATTTCCTCTACTTAGAAGAATTTTTTTCTGGGGCTCCCTACTATTTTCCCATTGCTGGGTTTTTTCGGCGATTTCATTCAAAAATACCATCGCACCATCGACAGTTTTATTTTCAAACCCATTTGTGCATAAAGACTCAACCATGGTTGTTGTCGAATAATCTAAACCCTCGAAGAGGATCTGAACTAGCCTTACTTTTTCTAAACCATGATGAAGATATTGTGATAGTAAGTCATTGAACCTTTCCAAATACATATATAAAGATTCTCCCTCTTGTTGAGCAAATATGCAAATTTGCTGCCAAATAGATGACGTTTTGTGCCTAGCAAAAAACTTCTGGAAAAAGGCAGATGTAAGTTATTCATTGGTTTCAATGGACTCAGAAGTCAAACTATATAGCCAAGATTTGGCTTTGTCTATTAGTGAAAAAGGAAACAATCTAAGTTTCAATGTTTTATCATCTAGGTCCTTAATCCTGATGGTACTACATATTTCCTCGAAATCCCTAACATGGATAAGGGTTTTCATTTTCTTTTCCTAAGAAGATTGGGAGCATCTGTATGGTCCCAGGTTTTAACTCATAGTTTGCTTCAGTTTCATCTAACTTGATACATGATGGACAAGAAGTCCTAGTTGGGTTCAACAAAGCTTTTAAAGTTGCCATTGCTGGCACTATCAAAGGACTAGGAGTAACTTCTTCACACAGTGTCAAGTTCTCAAAATTGAAATTTCCAAAAACAGGACCCTCAAAAGAAGAGGGACATAACTACTAGGTTTGTAACTAATAAAACGACCTAGAGTCTCTCTTTTCCAAGCTCGCTCAGTGATGATTTCAAGCGGTCTTGTCATACACTAAAAAAAATCCTAATTGGAAGGGAATTCTAAACAATCACAAGTAAGACTGACTCAACCAAATCAAACCTATTGAATCTAGCGAAGAAAAAGAATGATGGCTCCACTTAGATTGTTTCTGGACCAGCTTATATTCTTCCAAAAGGCAACTAGTTACAGTTTTAGCAAACCTCTTAGAACGATCCGAATTAGATTAAGTCGAATAGAAACAGGATATGCTCTAAGGAGCTTTGATAACCCTATCTTTGTGGCAACGTTTCCTTGGGTTACAAGGAGGCTCGAATCTACTTAAAACAATCTTCCCGAACTTTGAGTTAGGATAACAGAGTAACCAATACAGTCCTTTTGATTGACATTCATATAAGCTCGTTACCCTATTGGTCTCTTTCTAGTCAAAATTAAACTTAGGTTCGCGTTTGGTAACGTGTTCCTAAAGCGGGTAAGAAGGAAACGGTGATGAAATTCGAGTCCTTATCTTGTATGGCAAGTTCTTGCCCTTTACTAGAAAAGTAAATCCGTATTCAGTTCCTCAACATATATGCATACAAAGCAATACAGTAAACCCACTTGCAGGGAATTCGTGGGTTGATCGAGTCTTACCTTTCGTACCAAACGGGGGATGAATCGGTTGTAGTCGACTCGGGCCACCGACTCCAGTGTCAGTGTACGAACCCGAGGGGCCGAGACAATACAGTAATTGTCGTCCTTCCCTGTTGCAGTTTATATTTAAATTACCATTCCGTAGGATTTAAAAATAATAATAATGTCCAACGTCCAAAAGTGTCCAAAAATAAAAGAAAAAATTACAGAAATAATAAAAGATTCCTAATACAATTTTCTAAAAAGGGAAACAAATAAAAATAAATTCTAATTAAAAATAAAATTTTTTGTCTTTTTTTCCGTTCTTGCTTTAACTTTAACTCCAAGTTTTTAATCACCAAAATCTTTGACTCGTTTTCCTTTTAATCCAAAACCAATAATTTGTAGCAAAAAGATAAATATCCAAAGAAACGTAAAATAGAAAAAATAATACTAAAAACAAAAATAAAAACCTAAAAATAAATCTAAAACTCTAAACCTAAAGACAAGTTCGCGTCGGTGCCGCTAAAAATTGATGTGTTTTAGAAATAGTGGTAAAAGATTCGATATTCAGACTTGTGAAGATTTGATTTTTAAACCTAATTTTTAATACTAAAAATAAAGAAGGTCAAATTAATATTTAATTGAGATTATGAAAAGAACTGAGACTAAGGCTTCCACCATTAGCCACTTTTTCAAGTGATTCAGCATTAATAATTATCTTGCAACTCATATATTCAATTTATTCAAAACATTGCCAAAGTTAGATTTTCAAAATAATAGTTGTAAATCAAAGGTATGAGACATCAATAGCTCTAAACTAAGCATGAACCATCAAAAGAAAACAAAACTAATTGATAAAAATCATTATTTCGAATTATTTCAAAGAAAATAATCATAAAAGAATTGCAAAAAATTAATAAGATAAAAATATACCACTATATTATTGGAAAAATGGCTTCCTATGTCGCCTTAGCAATGGGGTCTAGCTCCTCATGTCAAACACTCTCTCAAAATACATGTTCATAACTCAAAGTGCTTAAAAGAAGAGGAAAACAGAAGTAACGCAGAAAACAGCTACGATTATAAGTGTTGATGAGTCTGTTTTCTGTATCGCTGAAAAGAGAAATTAAAACAGAGAATAAAAGACGGCTTCTGGGCGTACAAAAGAAGAAAGAAAAGGTGACGTGATTAACAACGATTCTCTTCTGTGGTCTGTATTCATTCTTCTTCTTTACCAACGAACAAATTTTTTTTCCTGAAATTTTCTCCCGACTCTCATATCCGATTTTGTTCTTTCTCTTTACTTTATATAGTCTCCCCAACCCTAACTACCAGTTCTAAGTCGATAAGGACTCCAACAAACAATCCAAATCTCTTGAGATGTGATGCGTACCCGAGTATGCATTACTAGAAAGTGCAGTCGATGAATTTCCTTAACCTTTCTATTCCAAATATATGGAAATGCGATTAAGACAATATAGGAAGGGATCTTGGGTGGAATGTGCATGAACGGTAATGCACATATATTCGATGTGGCCTATACGCTGGTGCATACTTGATGCTTAAGCATCAATATGCTTGTAGCTTACCCGAGCAAGCTTGAATTATGCGAAAGCATCATTCATCCACGTTGTGTACTTAAGAATGCATTATGCATGCTACGTAGCAATAGTTATGCATAAGCTGGTGCATACCTTGCGAAATTCATTTTGCCTATACAAACTAGGCTTAGCTTGGTCTTTGGCCTTGCAACAAAGTTGGAATCAATGTCAGTTTTGCCTTAATAGGCTTATGTTGATTGTTCCTTTCGAGTTAACCCTTCAGATGAACTACGGTCATGCTTGATCCCTCCAAGGTATAGGTTGGGTACGTAGGCAGCCGTAATACAATGCATTAAGGTGCAGCGTCTTGTCACTCATATCATCTAATTTGGAGATGATTGCGACGATTTGGTAACTCATATCATCTGGCTTGGTAATGTCAAGTCAAGAGATGATTGTTGCCACACTTGATAAGGTAGTTGAAATTCCATTCGATGGATTTTTCATACTTCCTATTAACTTTTACGGCATGGAATGGCATATGCCTGGATGTTGCACCCTTGGCAAGAGCAAGATCAGTGCAGGCTCCAGCGCATGGTCGAAGCAGAGTTGATGAAGCGAAAAATAGGCTTGAAATGGCATAGGTTCTAGTCAAAGGAATAAGTTAGGCCTGGACAATGCTCGTAAGTACGTGATGTTTTATAAAGGCATTCAGCATTGGCTTTAAAGGCCTTCTACCCTTTGCAGAACAAGGGTGAGTTTAAACGGTATGTAAACTACGTTTCAAGTAGCATGCCAGCGAGAAGTGAAGCTTTAAGGCCCTGTTACCGGCGCGTCGGGGAGCTCTGGCTTGCACGGAGCATAGCGCCGGCAGGCGGAATTCCTCGGTTCGTCACAAATGGTATCAGAGAAGGTTTCGAGATAACTATAGGGATTGTGCATTGTGGACTCATCAACGAGTATTTTTCCTTCAAATAGGAAAAGATAAGTTGGAAATGTAGGCCAACTTATGCGCAAGTTGAGAGGGTAGGCCAACTGTTGTGCGACAAGTGCTAGACTTTGTTAAGTACTGTGCCGCTGCCAGGCCACTTGACCACCAGAGACTTTCGGGGACAGTTCGCTGGTAATACACTATTATGGCATTTGGGTTGATCACCCCACACTCGTCAACTGGAAAAAATGTGATACCAGTGCTAGCGTCTGACAAAACCAAGGGATATTCCGGAAAGCCGTATAGGACGGTGGGCTAGCATCCGGGGGAGTAAACTGTTGGGGATGGTACAAGACCGGTGGATCCAACTACTCTGGCACCGTACCACGCAGTACTGCAGAAAGCATGGCTCTTCATGTCAATGACCCGTGCCAAAATCTTGGCAACGACCTTGTGAACTTTGGGGACTTCTAAGTGTTATGGAATGAGACGTGCGCTTAGGATTATCGTGTTGATAAATCCTTTTGCATTCCTGAATATGTGGTATGGGACGCATGTTAGGAGTCCAAATCTATGAAGCTTGTCCACAATAGTCCATCTTTTTGAGTTGAACTTTGGGACGAAGTTCTTTAAAGTGTGTAATATTGTAACACCTGCATTTTTCGCATGACGCTTACTCAAGGACGCGTCATGACGTGGGATGAAGCTTCATCCTAAGCTTATAAATCTTATTTAGGAATACATTAGGGTATGGATGCATTAGCCTTGAATTATAGTGTCAATGAACTATTATGCATGATGCATACTCGAGAATGCATCACAAGTCAAAAATGACCCTTACTCGGGAAAGGCACAAATGGCCTTGACGCGTACCCGAGAGCGCATCATAGTGCTGAAGCACTATTGAGCCGTGATGCGTACCCGAGTATGCATTAATAGAAAGTGCAGTCGATGAATGTCCCTAACCCTTCTATTCCAAATATATGGAAATGCAATTAAGACATATATCGGGAGGGAGCTTGGGTTTGAATGTGCATGAACGGTAATGTACTTATATTCGATGTGGCATATACGTTGGTGCATACTTGATGCTTAAGCATCAATATGCTTGTAGCTTACCCGAGCAAGCTTGAATTATGCGAAAGCATCATTCATCCACGTTACTTACTCGAGAATGCATTATGCATGCTAAGTAGCGATAGTTATGTATAAGCTGGTGCATACCTTGCGAAAGTCCTTTTTTCCAATGTGGACTAGGCTTGGCTTGGTCTTTGGCCTTGCAACGAAGTTGGAATCAATGTTGGATTTTCCTTAATAGGCTTATGTTGCTTGTTCCTTTCCAGTTGGCCCTTCGGATAAACTACGTCATGCTTGATCCCTCCAAGGTACATATTGGGTAGGTAGGCAGCCACAATGCAATGCATTAAGGTGCAACATCTTGTCGGTCATATCATCTAATTTTGAGATGATTTCGACGCTTTGGTAACTCATATCATCTAGCTTGGTAATGTCAATTCAAGATATGATTGTTGCCACACTTGATGAGGTAGTTGCAATTCCATTCGATGGATTTTCATACTTCCTATCAACTTTTACGGCATAGAATGGCATGTGCCTGGATGTTGCACCTTTGGCAAGAGCAAGATCAGTGCGGGCTCTAGCGCACGGTCAGAGAAGAGTTGATGAAGCAAAAAATAGGCTTGCAATGGCCTAGGTTCTAGTCCAAGGCATAAGTTAGGCATGGAAAAATGCTCGAAAGTATGTGATGCTTGTCATAGGCATTCAAAATTGGTTTTAAAGGCCTTCTACCCTTTGCAGAACAAGGGTGAGTTTGAATGGTATGGAAACTACGTTTCAAGTAGCATGCCAGCGAGAAGTGAAGCTTTAAGGCCCTATTAATGGCGCGTCGGGGAGCTATGGCATGCATGGCGTATAGCGCCGGAAGACGGAATTCCTCGGTCTGTCACATATGCACTCAAGTTCGAACGAAGACAGATATTCGAAACAAAGCAGGACGAGAAGCGGTGATTCTTACATCTTGGCCTTGACACTAGAGAAAATAACAAAACTGCAGGACGTTACCGAACGACATATGAAGCTAATAACACAGCTGCATAAGATGCTTATTAAAAATCTAGGTGAAAATGATAGACCAAAAACACAAACAACGGCGGAACGACCATCGACATCGAAAGCGGATCTGAGAGCAGCATCTGAAGGACAATTCCCAATCGTTGGCATATTTTAAAGGGAGACGGAATCTACTTTTGGAAGTAGTAGCATTAATCATGTCAAGCCATGCTTGGAAATAAATCGGGACCTAACACTGCTAACCATTCCCATGCGTGTTTTATTTGCGGATATCAGTGAAACAAACCCGATGTCGCTACTACAACTTAGAAAAACGTTGAAAAGTTGGCAAGTACCATGCATAATCTACTGCGTGTTTCAGCAAGATTCCAATTACACTAAGAATGAGTGAATCTACCCAAAACAACTAATCCAAAACATGATATATGAAGGAAAGTTGCAGTAATACGTGAAACGCGACACAGGGACAGGGGAAGGGACAATTTATATGATCTCTGGCGGAAGCGATAGACTGGTAGATCTCTTCGAACCCATATTGCAGCGGCTACGCTGCCGAACGAAGAAGAAACATATAAAAAAAATTTAACAACATGGCACAACAGAACGACAAAACGAAGAACCAAATAGTCTCTGAAGGAGACTATTACGGAAACACCGATCATACATACTCTAATACTCTAGTTGTGACTTTTTCTATTACAAGATATGATAGACACATTTATGTATCTTATTTGATCTCATATTTATAGTGTTAGTGCTCTGATTTTGTATTAACAATGTGATTTGCTTTATTTATAGGTACTTTTGTGGAATTAATAAATGTGGAAAAGTTGGTTAAAAGTTTTAAAGGCACCCCAAAAAGTGATAAAGGCACCCATCTAAAGTTATAAAGGCACCCACGCTTCGTTCAAGGCACCCACTCTCTTCAAATTCAAAAATTGGCAAGAAATTGTTGTAAGGTTTTGTCGCAAGTAATTTGGGTTATTTTTAAGGTTTAAAGACAATGATATTTTTGCCTTAAAAGAAGTTGTACACGATTGGGAGTGTCCATACAAAATCAAACAGAATCTCGACCATATATGTCTCTCGAAAATAAACAGGGAAGATTTTTTTTCTCGAGTATGTTTTAAATGAACTTTTCATATTATTATCCGAGAGTTTTGGAAATAATATCGAGAAGTTATTACTCTCGAGTTGTAATGAGGTCACAAAGGGAATAACATGGTCGAGAAACAAATTCAATAAAAGAAAGAAAATATCATAAAGATATATGTATATTAAAGAAAGATTTATGACGAGATTTGATGTGGTATTGAGGTTCTAGTATAAATAGAGAGTCGAAGAGAACATTAAGGGAGGTTGGCTTTTGCCAGAATCGAAGAAAGAATAAAACCATGAATTTATGGTTGTTAGCAAAGAGAGGTGGAAGAAGAAGAGGAAAATACTTTCAGAAACTGTCACTAAAACTGTCACATTTTCCTTTGTATTCAACAGTTTCAGTGACAGTTTTATAAACATTTCCAGTGACGGTTCTGGATTTAAGGAGCAAGAAAGCTGTTATTTATTCATTAATTAAATTTTAATCATTCAGCGACGTTGTGGGTCAGTTCTTTTTTGGAATTTTTTCTAAATAAATGAATAAAATTGGTATCTTTTTGCTATGACTAGCTAAATATTTTATCTAGGATTAGAGAGGAAGTCCTACTGTATTTGCTAGCATGTTGTAATTATTTCTCTATAACAATTAAATTGGTCCTTATTCTTGAGTTGTCACGATAATAATTTTCTTTACATGTCCTATAATGCTAGATAAATTGATTTATTTCTTCTTTGTTAGAGACTAGCATTTTATAATGAAGAAAATTGTTAATCCTTTGAGAAAAAATTATTAATTGAAACAGTGTATTTTCCGAAATGCATATAATTGTCCCCATTCATCTTGAGTAAAAATTTGAGAAAACTATAGTGAATGGCTACAATCATCTAGTTTGCATCGTTGTGATGAAATCTTGAATCCCAAGTTTTCTTTCATTTATAAATCATATTTAGTATTTTAAACATTCTTATAATTTTAGAAAAACAATCACCATATTTGTTATTAGCACATTTATTAATAAAAAGTTTGAAATTACAATTTTAAAATCCCTATGGACGACCCATGCTTGCATACTGTCTCATTGACAGTCGTGCTCTTGCGGTATACGATAAAAATATCCTATCAGGGTGGGAAATGAAGCACATCTTGATCGACGCGGGAAAATCTTTCAATATTTTATTCTGTAACATATTCATAGAAATGGAAATAGAAGACGACATGCTGCAATATTCAAAAGACGACATTGTAGGTACCTAAAAATAGGAAAAGGGGTAAAGGTGAGTTTTAGGGATTTGAGTTGAAGTCTTTATGAGCTGCGGAAGGTTAAGCATGAACAATCTTCGCCTAAATCAATCTTATGGTCATTCGAAGACTACTTTAGCCACAGGGTTGAAGGAATCAGGGTTGGTCTCAAGGAATGAAGCAGAAAGAAAGAGAGGGATCAAAACAATATTTGGTTGCAGAAAGAATGTTATGGGAGGTGTGCTTAGCAAGGTTAATTGATGACCTATTTATAGTTAAACCCTATGATCTCAAGTCGGTGGAATTAGGATGAGGGATGCGATGAACATCTATCCGTGATCACAAAAATAACTAAGGATTGGTTGAATTTATCTCTTGATTCCCATAACCTCTCGATCAACTGTTCTCTTTAGTGATGAAAAATACATCTGGGTATTTTCACACTGTCATAGACCTCCAAACTAAAACCCTAATGAATATCCCCCTATGTGTGTGACTTAGGCATCCTTCGTATAGATGAGTTTTCAGGGTATCACTACTCTCTGAAATTGAATATTCCTTATTTGTGCATTTTTACCAGTCTGTGTCATGTGGAGAGCATGAGATATCACAAGACAATGACGTAGATTATGTGTAAAAATGGGATGAGGTTAAGTACAACATGTTGTGGCCAACAATGAAAAAACATAGGCCTAGTTTCCCTTTCATGGGTCCCTTTAGACAAGGGAACGAGCTCTAGCGAATGATCGTAACTTAGTTGCACATTTTGAATGAACTTGCACGTCTCATGTTCACGAAGTCGGTTGAAGACGTGCCTATGTGACTGAGAATGAGGCTTGTCAACGCCTCTGTATATTTCGTTATTTTTACGAGGTTAAGGAGCAGACATGACCAGTGAGTCAGTTGGGACGTAATATGAGTCAGTCGTGAGGCTTGCGTGAGTGATACTCTCGTGGTTGTGCAGGGATATGAAGATTGATTTTACTCTGTAGGCCAGAGTGTGAGTTGTGCTATAGGGATATGAAGACTGATTTTACTCTGTAGGCCAGAGTGTGAGTTGTGCTATAGAAGAGCGGAGCTAAGCTAGTCAAGATCCATAGAAAGCTAATATGATTGACCTAAGTCTATCTAATATGACCCATCATGACTTTTGTGCCCTTGATTTTTCGTGTCAAAAAACCAACATCTACAGATATGTATAGCTTTGGCGTCAAGTAGACAGAGCAGTGGAGTTAGTAACGCTAGATGTGACAATCGGACCGATAATAGTTCATGTTCAGTTCACGCCATAATAGACACAAGATCAACGTAAACAAAAATTACGGGGAGAAAGTGGATACACAAAGTCGTTCCATGAACCTTGCATCAAAGTGTATTACTTACCACATCAAAAAGAAGGAACCTTGCATCAAAGTATATTACTTACCACATCAAAAAGAAGAGTTGAAATAAAAGGTGACCAGAACATGGCAGAATGCTGCAAACAAGATCACTTATGGGTGTCAGGTACTATTTGCAGACGTCGTCAACATGGAACTAGCAAATAAAACGAAAAGCTAACAAAAAGTGATTAATGAAGAGTTTAATTTTTCCTTGTCACAGATACTTCGGATCTAAATCCTATTTTAACCAGTCAACCAGTGTCAACTAGGACTGCACATCGATCGGTCGTTCTGATTTTCATACAAAACCGATCAATAGCCGGTTATCAAAGTGTAAACCAATGTAGTCAATCTCGTCTGTTACGACCGAGATATCGGCGCTTTTCAAGGTATCGGCCGAATATCTTGACGATATCCGAGATCGCGCTCACCGCGATTTGAACGTGAATATCGGCCGAATTGCCGAGATCTCGGACGCGACGATACGCCCGCATTTAGGGTAAAAATGGTATTTGTTGTTTTAATCTAACGGTCTCTAATCTTCTAAACGATCTAACGGTCCATATATTAGAATGATAGAAATCTAACGGTCCTAATCTGATCTCTCGAATCAGAAACCTAATTTGAAGTTTTGAACCATCACAGAACAAAATTCAATCTTCTCTATTCTTTCTGTTCGGTAACTCTCCGCCTCCGGCGTCTCCACGACAGTCAGTTCTTCCTCAGTTCCTTTTCTCTAACCTAGTCTTCTCACTTCAAGGTAAAAAACCCTATCACTTTATTCTTCTGATGGATGATTAAAAGAGTTTTAATTGTGATATCATTTCTCAACATGCCCAATTTAATTGTATTCAGTCTAGGGCAGTTTGCAAGTTCATAATTGATCTTTGCCATGGTTATGAATTTTTCTTCTTCTTGATATATCTGTTGTTCGATGTAAATGATTTTGAATTGAGCCATTCATGTAATATTCTATGTGGTTGGTTAACAGACCATGCTACTGTTACTTCGGAACACCAAAGTGTGAAATGGTGATGTCTCTCTTGTTTTGAAATATACTATGAGATTTTCGAGTCAGTAACTGGAGCTAGCTAGGTGTTTTGTGTATTTTCTTTGAACTATTCCTCAAATATGGAAACTTCAGTGAGATGCTTGTTAGAGGTGATTAGTGATAGATTGGAGTATGTATGCAAATTTGGTTAAGTTGATTATGCATCAAATATCCTATAGACTACTTGTTAGAGGTGCTGGAACGAATGATTTTTTACTAGGCTTTTGTATAGAGCTTCAGGTCTAAAACATGATTTGATTGATTAATGTGAACCATTTTGATTTTAGGTAATCTGATTTTCTTCATGAACAATATGATGAATAACAGATATTGGTGATATATTCATACCGGATTCATGTTGTATACCAATTCTGAATTTATTATAACTTGTACTCAAAATATCACAGCCTTTCCTGAGAACACACTGATAATCCGTAACAAAAGAGTTACTTGTCGAGTTGAACTTCTAGTTGTACTAATAGATTCACCGTGCTCACATGTCAAAGCAATTCTGCAATGTGTCAAACTACTAACACTTTTGTAGACTAACAATGTGTTAAGGTCTTAGAAGAACAATGAATAGGTTCTTTGAAGTATTTTGAGGAAAAAACTTGATCGAAATTCTACACATCTGAAATAATGTTTCAATTTACATTCAGAAAAACAACATTCATCCCCACTTAAACATTAAACTGTTTGCTCCAATCACATGCAAATTTCAAGTATCCATGTGTTTAGAACAGTGGTCAACATGCTAAAACAGAAACATACATGCGTCGACAGGACAAATGCTTCCATTACTAATCTATTTCCTATATGCAGGTTATGAATTGTGATTATGACTTAATAGTTAGTCCGAGATTTCACCGATAATCTCCCCGAGATATCGTTGTCAAGGTGTCAAGGTCCCGGCCACGACGAGACCGAAATCCGAGATTGACTACATTGGTGTAAACCGTTAACGAAACGACCACTCATTGATTCGGTTTAAACCGATCCTAGTCAGCTCGGTCGGTTCCGATTTTAGGACCGGTTTTATACCTTTCATTCTACTCAAACTCAAAATCCCGTCTAACCACTTCTCTGTACATAAATCAGACTCAGAGTCCCTTTCACTTGATCAGACTCAAACACCCATTCACTTGATCTGACTCAAGATCATTTTTTTATTTTATGTTTCGAATCATAGATAGAATAAGCAAAATCTTATAATGGGAGTATCTTCATTTTCTATTGCAACTTTTTCAAACCAAACAGTAATAGAAGAACAATAAGAATCACAGAATTCATATCTTCTCTCATCAAACAAAACCCAAACTGTAAATCAATCTCAGAATTTAAAAAAGACTTTTTTTTTTCATTTCTTTGATTATCATGACTTGTTTTCATTATCAACTTCAAATGCTTTTAGCTTCTTTTACTACTCATCTTCTAAAATTGTCTCACCTTCATAGATTGATTCACAATGGGACTGAAACTGATTTGAGAAGAAAAATAGGTATTGGTAGTTGTTATATCAGCGTGGTGTAGGTGATGCAGCCACTGGTTGAGAAGAAAAAGAAGTTTGTACATTTTAGGGTAATGATATTAGGTATGGATGGAGGGCTGAGATCAATCTATATTACCTAATTAATCAATGGTTAAAATAAAACCGTGTTTTATCCGGTCGGTTCATCCGACCTGGTTATTAAAACCATGGATCGAACCGACCAATAGCCGGTCCTGTCCTACTAATAAGAACTGTATACCGAACTGGCATCAACTGGTCTACTAGCCAGTCTGGATCGGTTTATGTGCAGAGTAGTGTCAACATCTTAGAGTCTGCATCCGCACAATGGTCTACTAACAATAAAACTCTCCAGAAAGACAGAACCATATCTTTTGATACTAATTGGGAGCAAGAGGACAATTTCATTTCCTACCCTTTATCATTTTTTGGATGGGTTCTCTAAATTATGTCTCATTGATTCCTTTGCTTCTATCGTGTTCAGTAAAATATGGCAACTCTTATCTTTGAGACTCAACGATTCCCATGGTCGGATCAGATTAGGCAATTAGCCCTTGGATGGATTATCTTAACATCGGTTCGTGTGCCTTGCATATGCGGGGTTAGACATTGTTAATGGTGGAGTAACTTAATTATGCTATAAGTAAAGTAAACCATGTGAATCAATTACATAAACATGTGATGTGACCAGCTTTTATTGCTTCCTAGTCCGTAATACACCGGTGGGAACACAAAATTCGATAAAGAGAGAAACTAGCTTCTGCTTAGGGCATCCACAATCACACGATTATACCCATCGATCAAAGATCAAAAAATTTGATCTTTGATCAGGGTCAAAAACAGCGGTGAATGATCAGGCGAGGGCGTAGAGTACCGTTTGGGTGTAAGCGAAGAACCAGTATATCGCTTGGAAAGACGGACGAACCACTAACAGTTCGCCTTGTACAAGCGAGATTGTGGTCTACCGCCTGCAAAACAAACTTACAGGCGAAATCCCAACACCTCGCCCACTCCCCAAGCGATATCTCAGTATATCGCTTGTACAAGCGAAGTGTCAAAATTTCGTCTATGAATTGTACGAAGAAATCGTGTAAAAAATGATCCGGACGAGATGCAGGAATACCGCTTGCACAGAGGCGAGAGCCTATAGTTTCGCCTCCAATAAGCTGTGAATGTAAATTTCTCAAGGTAGCATCTCGCCCAGTTAAGTCTTGGAGTCACGCCCAACCACAAGTAACAAACGAAGTTTTGGAGTCACGTTGGCAGTAATGCTAGCAATTTCTTGTACACTAATTGTATACTAATTAATCACCATAAGGAGGAAGAAAAAGCCTTGATTAATTAAGTAATTACCTCGTTTGTTCCATGTGTTGCACCAACAAAGCTTTATAAACATTTGAATCATGTGTTCAAAGTTCAAACATAAAAGGCGTGACTTAATCCGACTGTTGGCAGTAACAAGTAACAAGTAACAAACGAAGTTTTGGAGTCACGCCCAACCACAAGCGAACCCATCTAGGCTCACCCAGCTCCAAGCGATTTCATGTAGTCTCGTCTAATCCTAAGCGTACTGCTAGCATCTCGCCCGTGTTTTAAAATTTTGAGCGCTATCTCAGCAACTCGCTTATGTGTAGGCGATCTTCTGGGGTATCGTCTGGTGGAGCGGAACTTTAGAATCCCGCTTGAGATGGCGGAATGCCAACTCTTCGCCCGTGTTTTTAAGCGAGATTATGGGAAATCGTTCGGTTACAGGCGAGGGCTTATGATTTCGCGCGACTATAATTTATAGTCGTCGATCAGCGACTAGATTTAATCTGGAACAGTGATTTTCATCGATCAAATACCAAATATAATCGACGTCTGTGGGTGATTTTCGACGACTATCGACTGTATTTGATCTTTGATCGTCGGTTTAGTCGACGATTGCAGATGCTCTTAATAACTTTTACATTTTCTATTGTTCATTACAAACAAAAATACCCCTCTTGTTCGCATTTTTTATATTTTGTAAGAGCATATCTATCGCAAGGCATGGATCTTATCGCAAACTCTTGTAAAAAACAGCGTAATGCAGCAAATATTTTTATTTTTTTTTGCTTGAACGAGAGCAGAAGACTACCAAACAAAAGAGTCTGCTGCAAGCAGCTCTACATCGACCCAGAGTTAGATATCCTGGTGTTTTTGAGGGCTACTCAAAATTAATTTGGGACGATTAATTAAAACTCATTCAATAGATGTGGTTATGAGATAGCCTAATAGTATATAAAATACATATATACCCTTTCACTAATCTAAAAAATACCTTTAACCTTTTTCACTAATCTAAAAAAATAATATCTTTTTTTCATTTTTTTTTAAATATTTTTTTTCAATTTTAATTTTAAAAGAATATTATTTTTTTCATTTTTTATTTAAAAAAATTATTTTTAAAAAAAAAGAAATTTGTTACTTTTTTTTATAATTTTTTATTAAAATCATTGTATAATCGGTAGTTTTGACAATTTCAATTACTACCGATTATTCAATAAGCCCAAATGGAATTTTTCTACTATCATAATCGGTAGTTTTGAAAATTAGTTATCTACCGATTATGAATTTTTTCAATTTGATAATATTGTTGAAAAATGTTGGAAATTTGATAATTTTTACATTTTGTTCATCAACAATCGATAGATAACAATCTACCGATTGTGTTAGTGTTATACAATCGGTAGATAAATATCTACCGGTTACACTTACCGATGGAACTGCATGTTCTTAGACACATTTTGCGCTATAATCGGTAGTTTAAAAAATTCTTAGACTACCGATTATGCATGTTCAAAATGTTAGAATTTCGATAATTTTTTCGATTTTCAATTTGTGCAACATATATAATCAGTAGTTTAAAAAATTCTTAAACTACCGATTATGCATGTTCAAAATGTTGAAATTTTGATAATTTTTTCGATTTTCAATTTGGGGCAACATATAAAATTGGTAGTTTAAAAAATTCTTAGACTACCGATTATACATGTTCAAAATGTTGGAATTTTGATAATTTTTTCGATTTTCAATTTGGGACAACATACATAATCGGTAGTTTAAAAAATTCTTAGACTACCGATTATGCATGTTCAAAATGTTGGAATCTTGATAATTTTTTCGATTTTCAATTTGGGGCAACATACATAATCGGTAGTTTAAAAATTCTTAGACTACCGATTATGCATGTTCAAAATGTTGGAATTTTGATAATTTTTTGATTTTGAATTTAGGGCAACATATACAATCGGTAGTTAAAAAAATTCTTAAATACCGATTATACATGTTGAAAATGTTGGCAATTTGATAATTTTTTCGATTTTGAATTTGGGCAACATATATACAATTGGTAATTAAAAACATTCTTAAACTACCGATTATACATGTTGAAAATGTTCGAAATTTGATAATTTTTTTAATTTTGAATTTGGGGCTACATACACAATCGGTAGTTTCGGAAAATTGGTTATCTACTGATTATGAAAGTAGTCACAGAAATAAGTTTTTCCAAACTTTAAATTTTTCAAATTTTTCTACTACCAAAATTGGAAGTTTCGACAAATTTGTTATCTACCGATTATGAAACTAGCCCCAGAAATAAATTTTCTTAAACTTTAAAGTTTTTGAATTTTTCTACTACCATAATCGGTAGTTTCGGAAAATTAGTTATCTACGGGTTATTCATTTTAGTTTTTTTAATAAAAATTAATAAAAAGCTATCAAAAGAAAGTAAGAAAAAATTGAAAAAAAATATTTTAAAAAAAATATTATTTTTATAAAATAAAATTGATTAATTATAATTTAACTAATTTAATTATTTTTTAGCACTAATTAAACAAGGATAGATTAACCATTAAAGAAAATATATGGATAAGGGATGTACTGATTTTACTTCGTAATGACCTTATTTTGTTTTATTATTCGCCCCAAATTAATTTTTGGTAATCCTCAAAAACGCCAGGTTAGATATTCGGTGCAAAAAGGCAGACTTAACTAGGATAAGAAAGTCCTGGTGATTTTTGACTTTAAAATCCTTACCTAAGATGCAACACAAGAATATATTAAAGCGAATAATCTTGTCTATAAATGCAGCAAATGTTGAAGTAATATCAGTCAAAGAATACCATGGGGTGTTATGGTAATTGAAAAAATTTCCAATCTTGTTATTTTGGACAGTATTATCAATTGAGAATGGAATAATTTTTTTGTTGGTCTCTCTCTGATCAGTCTAAACCTTAATTACTTTCTTTCGAGCAGAGACTGAGAGACAAAATGAGGAGTGAAACACCAAAATCAAATCTTAATGCTCCTCTAAATCAAAGCAGAGAAGAAGAATAAGAAGAGGAAAATGGGTTTGAATTGTTTGGAAACAAGAATAGTAGGAGTACTACTTTAAAGAAGGAGGAGAGGAGTTCAGAGATTGTTAAAGAAGTGAAGAAGCAGTTATGGTTAGCTGGACCTCTTATATCAGTTAACGTCTTACGATACTGTTTACAAATGATTTATGTGATGTTTGTTGGCCATCTTGGTAAGTTCTCTCTTTCTGGTGCATCAATGGCCACTTCTCTTGCATCAGTTACTGGCTTCAACTTATTGGTAAGCTTGGCTTAATTTCTTATGTACTTTTAATTTGATTTTGTCTCAAGTTTATGAACTGGTAATTTCTTATTCGTTGATTAGATGGGGATGTGAAGTGCATTAGATACTGTTAGAAACAATTAGTGTACAATGACCACATGTGTGGGTATAGTGTGTGTCATCAGATATGAGTGTAGGATAGTCTTCTGTGGTGTATGTTAATACACTTTATAAGCCAATGTATCTGACAGTTACAGGTAATATCAATAAAGCTTTCTTTCTTTACAGTACTCTTTTATTTAGTTCTCTGAGAACTTTTAAGTTCTTTCATGGTATCAGAGCTCTTTCTCCCACGAGTGAACTCTTGATCCAAAATTCTTTAAGAAATTCTACTAAAGCTTCAGATTAACTCTAGAAACACTTAACAATTCTATCAAACCTTCACATTACCAATACTTCTTCAAAACAGCTACAATGGAGAACACTAATGCATCTACTTCTACAAATTTTCATTCAACCATTACTACAGACCAATATCAACAACAACAGATCCAATTACCATTCCAAAACATCTGTAACTTTGTTTCATTAAAGCTAGATTCAACCAATTACCTACTGTGGAAACACCAATTTGAATTTATACTTATGAGCACAAATCTAATGAGATTTGTTGATGGATCATATTCAACACCTTTTTCAACAATTCTTGTTAACAATCAACTCCAATCAAATCCTGAATATGTATTCTGGCTAGCTATGGATCGATTTGTCATGTCTTGTCTCAATGCAACATTCACTCAGTCAATTTCTTCAGAAGTTCTTGGATTATCTACATCAAAAGAGTACTGGGATTATCTCAGATCTGAATTTAATCTATAGTTTTTTGCAAGAAAATCTATGCTTAGAGGAAAGATACAATCTATTAAACAAGGTAATCTTTCAATTCTTGATTATTTGTGTCAGATTAAAGAGATTACAGACAATCTTGCTGCTATTAATGAGAAACTATCAAATGAAGATATTGTCATGTATGCTTTGAAAGGACTCAATAGATGTTATGATCAGTTTGCGGTTTCATCTCATAATAGGGAGAAACAATATACATTTGGTGAATTGAGGTCAAGATTGGTACATCACGAACAGTGGCTTAAATCTCAAGAACAAGAAACTTCTTCTCTGTTTGATTCTACCACAAACAGTGCTTTCTTTTCAAAGAAAACACAATATTATCACAAGAATCAACAAAACAATTCAAGAAATCTACAGAACAAAACTCCTACTGACTTTACTGAAGTTGAGTGTCAAATATGCAAGAGACTAGGCCATACAGCCAACAGGTGCCATTGGCGCTATACTCCACCAACAACAAACTCAAAATCAAATTCTTATTCCTCTAAGATGAAACAACATCAAGCATTTTACACTTGTTCTGGTGAAGAACAACAAAAATTGATTTCTACACTAGATGCTAAATGGATACCAGATTCTGGTGCTACTGCACATATAACTAGTAATGCTGATCTATCACATGATTGCAAGCCCTATTCAGGTGCTAATAAGGTGATGATTGGGAATGGAAAATATCTTCAAATTTCTGCAATAGGTGAAGCAGTATTAACTCTGGAAAATTCAGAATTCATTCTTAAAAATGTTCTGTTGGTACCATTACTGACACAGAATCTGATATGTGTCTCACAATTCTGTGAGGATAACAATGTATCTTTCAACATGTTGCCATGGGGATACAATATTAAAGATTTAGCAACTGATGAAGTAGTTGCAGAAGGTACAGTTTGCAATAAACTATATCCAATCCAGACTGCACTACCTCCAACTAAAGCTTTTACTTCAATTCTTGCTTCTCCTTCAATGTGGCACAAAAGGTTAGGACATCCATCTCCTTTGATTTTAAAGAAATTGTCAGTCATACCATCCATACAGTTTACAGATCATAACTTAGCTACATTCTGTCATGAGTGCCAATTAGGAAAACATACAAAATTGCCTTTTTATTCATCAAAAAGAGTATCTGTTATACCATTACATCTTATACATTGTGATATTTGGGGTCCAGCACCAGTTACATCTTTAGAAGGCTTTAGGTATTTTATTATTTTTGTGGATGATTACAGTAGATATCACTAGATATATCCACTATCAACAAGGGATGAAGCACTTAGCTGTTTTAAACACTTCAAACTACATAATGAGAAACTTTTATCTACTTCAATTGTTTTTTTCCAGTGTGATGGTGCATATGAGTTGGTTAAAGGTATTTTTAGAAGTTTTCTAGAACAATGTGGTATAACTTTGAGGATTTTCTGTCCCAAAACACCCCAACAGAATGGTATTGCAGAGAGGAAGATTAGACATATTACTGAGGTTGGAAATACTCTTTCATTCCAAGCTGCAGTTCCAAAATCTTTCTGGTATGACAGTTATCTTACATCCACATTCATTATAAACATACTTCCATCCAAAGTCTTGGGATACAAAATACCTTTTGTGATATTGTATAATGAAGTTCCAGATTATAGCTTATTCAAGATATTTGGTTGTAGCTGCTACCCAAATATGTCCTATTTTAGGCAGGACAAATTATCCCCGAAATATGTTAGATGCACCTTCTTGGGTTACAGCTCATTATATAGAGGTTATAAATGTTATGACAATGCAACAAATAAGGTTTTTTTTCTTCTAGACATGTGACTTTTAATGAAGAAAGCTTTCATTTTGCTGATTTTACACATACACAGACTTTTTCAAATGAACCTATTCATTCTCAAGACAGTTCATGTGATTCATTAACTATCTCAGTTAATCTGCCCATTGCTCAACCATCAACAACTATTGTTAAAGATCCTCCAACTCTAGTATCTGAGACAGACCCATTGAATGCAGAAGAACCACATGTTTCAAGAATGCAAACAAGATCAAGAAATGGAATATACAAACAGAAAGCATTGCCATCTGATTTTGTAGCACATTACTCAACAAATCACTCAATTTCTAGTGCATTCTTATCTGTGTTACAAACACCAATGGAGCCAAAAACATTCAAACAAGCCAGCAAAGATCCTACTTGGGTACTTTCTATGGATAAAGAATATAAAGCTTTGATGGATAACAAGACTTGGACACTAATGCCATATGTAGAAGGGATGAATGTACTTGGATGCAGATGGGTCTACAAAGTAAAACTGAAGTCTGATGGAACAGTAGAGAGATACAAGTCTAGACTTGTTGCAAAAGGGTATTTACAGCAAGATGGAGTGGATTATGCAGAGACGTCCAGTGGTGAAACCTACAACTATAAGGTGTGTACTAACTATAGCTTTGAGAAGCAAATGGATTTTACAACAATTGGATATTTCTAATGCCTTTCTACATGGTTTTCTGGATGAGGATGTATACATGGAACAACCACATGGATATGTGTCTACTACTCACCCAACACATGTTGTCATCTTAAGAAGTCTCTATATGGCCTAAAACAAGCTCTAAGAGCTTGGTTTACAAGGTTCAGCAGCTTTTTACTGGATAAGGGATTTGTCATGTCTACATGTGATAACTCAATGTTCATCTATAGAACATCTTCAGAGATGATGATATTGTTACTCTACATAGATGATATAATACTTACAGGATCTTCAGATACTTCAGTCCATGAGTTTATAACTGTATTGAGCCATGAGTTTTGCATGAAGGACTTAGGGCCACTTTCTTTCTTTTTGGGCATTGAATGCAGTAGACCAAGACAGACAGGTACACTACTTCTCACCCAACAGAAGTATACTGTTGAATTACTAGAAAAAGCTGAGATGTTGATTGCAAGTCTTGCACAACTCCTGTTGCATCTGGTCCAAGGTTGTCAGTTTATGGGGGTACAACATTGGTGTCCCCAACTCTTTACAGAAGTTTGGTAGCGGGATTACAATACCTTACTATGATAAGACCAGATATTAACTATGCAGTGAAATATGTGTCACAGTTCATGCGTACACCTTCTGACTTGCATTTGCAATTAGTGAAAAGAATAATGAGGTATTTGAAAGGAACCATTGGTTCTGGAATTACACTAACTGCTGGAGATATTGGAATGGTCAGTGCATATTCAGACTCAGATTGGGCAGGATATCCAGATACCAGACGTTCAACAGGTGGGTATGCAGTATTTCTTGGAAACTCTTTAGTTTCTTGGTCATCAAAGAAGCAAACCACAATTTCACGCAGTTCAGTAGAGGCAGAGTATAAATCATTAGCTGTTGCATCATCTGGGTTGATGTGGATTTCATACTTATTAAGGGAGCTTCATCTAACACTAAGTCAATCAATGGTCCTCTATTGTGACAATCAAAGTGCATCAAGTCTAGCCTACAATCCAGTATTCCATGCTAGAACAAAACATATAGAGGTGGATTATCATTTTGTTCGAGAATTGGTTTCTCAAGAGTTATTGAGGATAATCTATGTTCCAACAAGTCAGCAGCTTGCAGATGTTTTCACTAAGGGGCTATGCTCTACTACTTTTCGATTCCTATTGTCCAAGCTCATGTATCTTGCAGACACAAAGCTTGAAGGGGAATGTTAGAAACAATTAGTGTACAATAACCACATGTGTGGGTATAGTGTGTGTCATCAGATATGAATGTAGGATAGTCTTTTGTGGTGTATGTTAATACACTTTATAAGCCAATGTATCTGACAGTTACAGGTAATATCAATAAAGCTTTCTTTCTTTACAGTACTCTTTTATTTATTTCTCTGAGAACTTTCAAGTTCTTTCAGATACTTTATGCGGTCAGTCATACGGCGCTAAACAGTTTCGTATGCTCGGGATACATATGCAGAGAGCCATGTTTGTTCTATCAGTTGTTAGTATTCCTCTTGCTTTTGTTTGGGCAAACGTAGGGAAATTCTCTTGGCCATGGGACAAGATCCAGAGATATCGTTGGCAGCCGGAGTATATGCTCGTTTCATGATCCCTTCAATTTTTTCATATGGACTACTTCAATGTGAAGTTAGATTTTTGCAGACACAAAGTATTGTCTTTCCAATGATGATAAGCTCTGCAATAACAGCTATACTGCATATACTTGTGTGCTGGGTTCTGGTTTTCAAAACTGATCTTGGTTTTAGAGGCGCTGCAACAGCAAATGCTATCTCTTACTGGATAAATACATTATTATTAGCACTTTATATTAAGTTTTCCGACACCTGCAAAAGAACTTGACTGGTTTCTCAAAGGAAGCACTTCAGGATATCCCCAACTTTATGAGACTCGCTATTCCATCAGCTATTATGATGTGGTAATTTACATTTATTGAATTTACATATTAACCAATTTCGCGTTTAAGTTGAGCGTCTTCAAGCATTCATAACAATTTAACATATTGAATTTTCTTGTTTCCAACAGCTTAGAGTCATGGTCTTTCGAACTGATGGTTCTGCTGTCAGGTTTTCTTCCTAATCCAAACTAGAAGCTTCGGTACTATCGATCAGGTTAAGTTTCTCGAACGCATTACCTAGCTACTACTAGTGCTATCAAACTCAAAATATTACTCACTGGAGATATTGTTTTTCAGTCTCAACACAAGTGGTTGTGTTTTCATGATTTCGTCTGGACTTAGTGGAGCGATAAGGTTAGTAAGATGAATGTGTTGGTACTATCTATGTGTGTAACTGTGTTCGATCATATTGATTAAGTGAATTCTTACTAGACTCTTGAACTTCACAGCACAGGGGTTTCAAATGAATTAGGATAATTATAAAAAATCCAACTATATCCTTACAGAGATCCAAAATTTAGTGGATGTAAGTCCTTCCGTCCCGTCTTATAATATAATGTGTCTCTATTACCTCTTTCGCGATCCGGTTCTCTGAGCCAGATTTTATCATCTTGAAAGGTATGCATCAAGGTAATCTTATTTCTTCCTATTTTTGTCTCATCTGCATGTAATTCTTTTTCTAGATAATACTTTTTAAAGCCATTTGTCATAAGCAAATCTCTATCGTCAAAATAAGTTGTGTTGCTCATGACCATCGAAGTAGGAACGATGACAGGCTCAATCATGATTTTAGTACGTCGACCTTGGGGATATGCTTATAGCAATGATGAAGAGGTGGTAAGTTATGTTGCAACCATGGTGCCAATAATTGCAGTCTCTACCTTTCTCGATTCAATTCAATGCGTTCTTTCAGGTCAGACCGCAGTTCTTTTTAACATTGATATTATCATCTCTAACGACAATTTCGATTCGTGAATCAAAATTTCACCCACTAAATCAGAAAAAATTCTTAGATTCTTACAACACAAGATTTTGGTGCTTCCATGTTCGCCTGAATATACTTTAAGGTACGGCCAGAGGATGTGGTTGGCAAAAGATTTTGGTGTTTCTATAAATCTTGGAGCTTATTACCTAGTTGGCATTCCTTCGGGTATCTTATTAGCTTTTGTACTAATTGTGGGCGGAAAGGTGACAATTCACATCTGATTTCAATATTTTCTTCTACTCGCATATAATACTTATTTTTTCTGTCGAATTTTGGAAGCTAAGTATAGGCAAGTGCCGTGCAGGGACTTTGGTTTGGGATCATATGCGCTTTGGTTGTTCAAGTTGTATCTCTTCTGGTTGTAACCTGGCGTACTAATTGGGAGCAACAAGTAAACAGTATTCAACATTTTTTAGGTCATTTTTATTTATTTTTTGTTGGTTAAACATCTAATTGATCCCCTTGTTTCATTCTTTTAAATCGGCATTTTCAGGCAAAACAGGCAACAAGCAGAGTTTATGAATCTACAATTCCAGCTTATATGGTGTCATAAAGTACCTGGATTCTAACAATTATCCAAAAATTAGGTCTGACTTTGGTTCTCTCGAAAGACTAATACAGTGGCCTGCTTGATCTGCGGGGAATTTTTGCAGCTGCACGTATTTGTAGCTGAACAAAATTTCCTTGTTGCTTTTATGTCTTTTTGGAAATCAAGAGAAAATGCATGTGTCCGTATGTACAGCCTCATTTTTTCTCCCTCGCTCATCTTTTTCATGTAATTTGCCACAATGTTGCTTGTTGTGAAGCATAATAGTCCCATGGTGTTAAATTCCCCATAATAAACACTAATAATATACCGGAACAAATCCTTGTAATTTAAAGTTTCCGATTTAATTTAATACTTAATTTCTTCACAATTAGATGTAAATGGATGTAGGACTGATAATATTCCCTGTTTTTTAAAATCTCATCTTAATGTTCACAATCCATCCGCTTATATCTAACGGTGGTAAAATTAAGTTTAAAATTAAGTTATAGTTTTAGTCAAGGGATCTATTTCCAGGTAGTTACTAGACAAAATTTGAAACCTATATTTACTGAAACAAAATAATAATTAATAATTTTTTTTTATAGAACACAACACGTGTCAAACTCTAATCTTCTTCCTATGAATAACTTTAGGAGCATGTTTATTTGGAGGAAATAAAATCACTTTTTTAAGAATATAATTTTATTTCAAATAGGAATAAAGGAGGAATGGGTATAAAACTACTCCAAAATAAAATCAAAAATTATGGAAGATGGTGGGTTTAAGAATCCTCCTTCGCATGGTTATGATTTATGGACATGTGATATCGTGGTCACACCCTCGATAATAAGTTTTGAAAAATACTTTTTATATCATTTCCATTTATGTACTATTCAGATCCCTCATTTCGTACAGAAAGATGTGGTTCATTTGAAATGAGAGATGTATCAGAGTATTCCAGGACAGGGTTGTCAATGGATACCCGATTATCTGAAATCGGGTGAATCGGGTCCGGATCCGGATTCCAAGATTGGACCTATTAGCAACAACGGTACCCGACGGATAGAACCATTAAGAAGCGATAAGCTTTCGGGTCCTAATGCATATTATCCGATGGATATCCGAATATTTGTCATTTGTTAGTTAAACTTACCAAAATTTAAAATTTTTGTCTAGTTTTGTTTGAATTTTTTTCATTTTTCATTTATTGTTGTAGATTCAGTTTTAATTGGACATTTTACATAGATATAACAATAACTCTATATGAAAAATAATGGGAAAATATAAGAAATGCCTTAAAATGGGGGGTCATCTTGGAGAAATGTTCTGGATTTTTAAAATTTGGGAAAATACCCCAATCTGTTAGTATTTCCGTTAAATGTACGCGTGCGAGTCGTCACGTGTCAAAATTTGGGTGTTTTGACATGTTTATATTGAAACTTGTATGTAAAAATTGGGGGTTTGTTGTTTGAAATTGTTTTTTTTTTTAAATTGATAAAGAAATTTCAGATTTTAACATGTATATCAGGGCTAAAATGGATATGGATGTTATAATTAACGGAAATACTAACAGATTGGAACATTTTCCTAAATTTTAAAAATCCGGGACATTTCTTAAAGATGACTTCTCATTTTAGGGCATTTCTGTCCTTAAAAAAATCTTTTTGACGCTTCAACTCTACAATTCTTGCTAGTGAATCGTAGATTGTGTCTTTATTTTCATTCAAATGCTATTATGTTTTTTTAATATTTTGGATTAAATTTGGTAGATGGTTTTTTTCTTGTTATTAGTAAGTACTTCAGGTTCACTAACTATTTCTTAATTTCGCAAAAGTTTTATGCTTTTCTAGTGAAATCACTCTTTCGGTTAGTTTGTTATAAATTTAGGTTCTATTCTTTTTTATTTCCTTATGGGACGTTTGGTTCAGGTAATTGGAAGTTTAGGAATTAGATTACATGGGGTAGTCCAATTCCTAGAATTAGATTCCAAGAAATGGACTCCTTAATCAAAAAAATAGTGTTTGGTTAGGGGGAATTGAATTGCATGGTAATCCAAATATCTAATATCTCTTAAATACCCTTACTCTTTGAAATTCTATTACCTACACTAAATTGTTTTAAAATTCAAATTTTAAAATTTAAATTTTGGTTGACATAATTCAATTACATGGTAATTGATATATCCCAAATCACTTTAATACCCTTCTTCCTCTTTGAGGAAATTATAATACATAAAAACATGCTAATTTTAAAATTTCAAATTTCTAAACCAAAATATTATTTATTATTGGTCAAAATGCAAAATTAAAATTTTATGATGATAAAGGATTACTAACAGAAAATCCTTTATCAAAATGCAAAATAAATATTAAAAGTGCAAAATTAAAATATTCAAAATGCAACATTTAATATTCAATATGCAAAATTAAAAATCCTATTCAAAGTTGCAAAATTCAAAATGCATAGAGACATGAAAGCTTAATTAACTGCATCACTTAAGAATCATGTTCTTCACATAGTTTGCTCGTTGTTCTTCCCCCATGCCGAAGAAAACCTTTGTTTTTGTAGATGAATCGAGTATAGATGCAACATCTATCAAGTCATCTTCAGTGAGGCCATCTATCTTTTTTAACTCCTCGAACAATTGTTTATTTGCATCGGCTTCTTGAGTTAGTGATTCACGAACCATTTCAAAGTGTTAATGTATCTGTCACAAATTTGTCGAATGAAGAAGCCATCAAACTAAGGCCATTTGCATTCCCACTTGATTCACCGGATCCAATATCAAAGGATGATGAACGGACCCTTTTCCTTCTACCTTTACCATTATTTGATTCGGACTGGTAACTTTTCTCTTGGTCATTCTCTTGTTCAGTTTCTTGTTGTTCAGCTTGTTGCTCCTTTTCTTGTTCATCTTCTTTCTCTATCTCTTCTAGCTCTTCAACAAGTGAAGTAGCTCCTTTTCCATTTTGCCCTATCTTCAGCAAATATGTCAACCAATGCATCTAAATGAGGGAATGGTTTCCCATACACTCCCTTTGCACTTGTATGAGACTGCAAAAACCACAAACGACACAATTTCAGTCCATTAACAAAGCCCAAAGAAATCGTCAAGTGTTAAAAGGATCCCATCAAGTGTTTCTTGTGCAATTTAAGAAAGTTTACGGGAAACAAATACAAAATGTTTAACCAAAGTTGAAGCATAACATAGATTGGCCAGGTACAACAAAAAGCCACAAAAATTACAAGTTTGAAAAAGGGTAATAATTCAGTTTTGAAATTACCTTAGCCCACTCATCAAATAAACTCTTTTCACATACAATCTTGTTGCTATTATAATCCCATTGAAAACCGCCACCAATAGTAAGTATTTCGTTGATTGCCATTGCATGCTTCTTCAATGTTTTGATTCTAGAATCAATGTTGGTGGTTGTTAATCCAGCAGTAGGTAGCTTTTCCACAAGTTTTTGCTCTATGACTTTCAAGTATCCCGATTTGAAACCCGTGTCACTCTTCCACTTACCGTCAAGTGATAATTCCGTCAATATGTCCACCAAAGTATCATCTTCAGATTCAACCCAAGTCCGATGAGGAGGCATATCAAACCTACATAGAAGTCCAGTTAGTTACAGAGTCTTAATTTAGTATACAATCAAAACATAAGATCTAATCTCTGTATAAACAGTCAAAAAGTATAGCCTTTTTAGAAGAAGAATTTAGTAAAAATCCTAGACTATCCTGAATGCAAATCTGATTTCAACAGTTGTCTTTCACTAGGTGCTTTTAAGTTTAGATAAATAGGTATGCTTAACTGAACACCCCAATCGGGATTCATGTATATGGAGGAGGATACTGCATTTTTACTCTGATAATTAACCAGCAACAGAATGAATTCTGGTTTGCAGATGCCAAGTGAAGTGGCATAATAGATCAGTTATTTTTGGAGGAATGCTATTATATACTGTACTAGGGTCACTGACGACGTAAGGTGCTGCAACTATGGTGCATGGGTGGATTGTGGATCTCAACAACAACAAAGTAGAGGTGGAAGATGATAACTAATGTATCCTATCCAAAGAGATCTACCTGTTTGTTTTCGAGAATTTTCAGTCGATTCCCCAACAGACCCGACAATAACTGAATATAAAGCAACAAAGAAAGAAGAGATATACAATGGAACAAAATAGTACCAAACCTACAGAAATATAAACACAAAGCACACGACCACAAAGAGATAGGTAAGCACAAAAGCAGGTAATAAACAAAACACCAACAGAACATGAAGGTAAAAACAATTAAAAGTAAACGAGAGGCGACAGTAGGTAATAGCCAAAGAGACCTGACATAAATTAACAAATCGTGGTTTTCATTCTACATAGTATTATCTCTTAATAAAAAATAAAGTCAAAACAAAAAAGTCACAAATAACCCCAAACAAACAGAGTGAAACCCAAATCCAAACAACCTTCATTTTTAACTAACTAAACGTCTATGTCTAAGTCTATGCGTAGTCCATCTTTCCTAACTAACTAGCATCGCTGCATACAAGCCGAGTAGACTAGATTTTAACCATGCAGCAAAGCACCTATTGAATGCGCCTAGACTACTACAGTATGGTTTGTTGTTTTGCTAAGCACATCTCGGATTTCAGAGCCGCGTGCACTTCGGACTCATTAAGAAATTTAAGTTCTACAAATACTTGACAGATGAATTTCTTAACCTTCTAAGTTCTGAAATTGGAACTCAGGGATATACAACGACTTGGTGACTAACGCCTTACATATATGGACAGCCAACACAATTACACAGAACGTAAGGCACAACATACATACTTTTTTTTTGTCTGTGTCTATAAAGAAGGCTTGCACAACCTCTTCATGTTTATAGTTTGTGAAAGGGGTGAGTTTTTTATCTAGTTGTATTCAACATTGTGGGTGTCAAGGAGGTCCATTTTATAGTTTGGGTGCATATGTGATTTCACAGCTAGATCCTAGATATAATAAAATAAGTGCTAAACATATCAAATTTACAAAATACAGATGAAGAAGAAAAAGAGGTTGTTGAGTGATAAATTCTCAATTTTGCAAGCATAGTTCAGCTTGCCAATATGATATGGGGGAGAGCTTTCATAAAATGTTGTGCTTAAGCCATAAATCGACCAAGAACCCGTACTCAGACTCTTCATGGACCAAATGGATCAAAAAAACTCACGAAAGTGCAGACCAGTGCAATGCAGAAATAAGGCCTTAAGAACAGGGGATGTGCAACAGAGTAGATGATCCTACAACCAATCTAAGATTGTGCCTGTACCTACCTCTTTTGCTTAGCGCAACAAGTGTTTTTCAATTGCTTTGAATCTAGGACAGTACAAAAATCGGTGGATAAGGGGAGCATACACAATCAAAATCTGGCAGACATAGGTTGATATATGATGTGGTCAGCTAATGGCTCATAGCAGGGGTAGCACCCAACAGGGGGGAGGAATTTCAGAAGAAAAAATATAAATGAGCACAACAAAAAGATGTATATACTTTATACTGAGGTGGGATCAATCACTAGAGTAAATATCAAGAGAAACTCAACTCAAAGCATTATATCAAATGGTGAGTGAGACTGATGTCTCGCCCTATATTCCCCCAAGTTCCCACCACCCACCCCCAAAGGAAGAAAAACCTTATGAACAACCAATTACAGACATCACTTCGGACCAAGAAATTATTCTCCCAAATTTGGGGGCCGAGAAAGATTTTAAAAGTGATAATATAGCGCCATTGATGAAGTAATCACATATTTATGTACCTCCCTAAGAAGCATAGATCCTAAGAGAGGATGTGGTAGGCTGCCTACATACAGGACACTTTGGTGAAGATTCTCGTCTGACTGTAAGAGAACATGGATGGCACATGGTAAAAAATGGACACTAATACATTGATGTGGATGGTAACACAGGCGTCACACGACGACATGAACGGTTGGTATGTAAACCAACAAAACTCACACAATATGTTTACTAAATACATGCGGCAATGTAATCCAAAAAGTATACAAATCAATAGAACCAAATTAATTAGAATCAAAAATTCAAACGATCAACAAAAATAATCTCAATTTCACAAGATTTGGATATCCACAAATTTGATCAGAGTAGTCAATCTGAAGCAAATTTAATCAGTTTAAAACAAAATAAACCCAAAAATATCATCCCATACACAATTCAATTTCAAATGGAATCATGAACTTTAGCTCGAAAGGAGTCAAATTCAACCAGTAAAGCGTAAACGAATTTTAGGGTTTTGATGGAGAAGTAAATTTCATAAAACCAAAGAACAGATTTATGGTGTATGAATTAATCAAACATAGCAAGTAAAGGAGTATTAAAGATTAAAAGTACTAATGAAACAAATGTTTATGAAAGAAAGAGAAGATTCGAACCTGAAACGGAGAAGAAGACTTAGGGGGAAGTGCTGCTGATGTTATTCCAAAACCTAAAACAAAACATAAAATAAATTAAACCCAATTTCAAATTTCAGTTTTGGAATCAATCAAATAATAATAGAGGGAAATTAGGTTGGGATTTGTTTGATTTGAATGAGTAGAGAGAGGGAAAAAACCTAGAAATTTTCCGTGTCTTGAGAAAATCTGGACGACGCTCTGCTTGGTTTGTCTTCGTTTCTTTCTCTGTCTAGGATGAAAATGAAAAATGATACCCATGGTTTTGGTTTTGTTTGGAGGGTAAGCTAGTAATTTCAGTCTAATTCCCTTGATTTTGTTCCGGAATTGGATTACATTCCATAGATATCCCACTGGAATGGAAAAGAAGGATTATGTGGGAATTGGATTCCTTCGGAATTGGGGCTGTTTGGTTGGGGGTAATTGGGCTGATTCCCTTGGAATCCAATTCCTGGGCTTCCAATTACCCGAACCAAACGGGCCATTAGTGTTATACTAATTTAAAATCCTCATTTGAAGTTGACAGAAAGACATGAAACTTATAGTTACATAGTTGGATTAGTAGTGTGTTCAAAATCTCGCTCTAAAGTTGAAAACTTTGTGTATAATTTGCTTTGATTTGTGTATTGTGTGTTATCATGATGTGGCTTAAGAGCTGTGTAGCAAAAGGCGGCGCCTTAGGCGTTTTAGAAAGTTTTCAAAACCTGGCGTACTAATTGTGCACACTTGACTTTATACATGTGTGGGCCTTAAGACGAGATTACCCTTTAGCCGTCCAAATTTAGCCCTAGGAGACGTGGCGAAATCCAAAAATAAGGGTAATCTCGTCTTAAGGCCCACACGTGTATAAGGTCAAGTGTGCACTATTTGACCATTTAACGCTACTTGGATGGAAAATGTAACGATAGAGCATTTTCCCATAAAAAAATTTTGCGGGGTATTTTCCCAACGGGGCATGCATTTTTAGGGTATTTTCCCAATTATCCCTAATTTTTAACACAAAAATTAGTACAACCCTAGGGTTTTTTTCATAACAGTTTTCATTCTTCTTCTTTTCCAATCGCGCCTCCACTCTTCCCTTCTCTTTTTCTTCTTCTCTTGCCGTCTGTTTTAACTTAAACTTCTAGGATTTATAACTGTTGTATTGAGGTATGACAATGACTTTATCAGTTTCAGTAGTAAGTATAAGCTTTATTGAATGATATATCAGTTTTAATACATGGTTTATTTCCCCTCTTACTCTTGCTAATGTTACATGTGTTCATTTATTTTTACCCGTCTAGTCCCCGGCTAGTCCCCACCTAGTCTCTCCAGTCCCCTGTCCCCACCTAGCGGCCTCACACCCGCCTTACGACTTTTGTTACACAACTTAAGAGATACTATTATGGGTTTTTTGATTTGATTAGATAACTATGACTAGGGGTCCTGCAAGTAGCAACAGATCTCGTTGTTCTACAAGTACTCCTAGCACAAATGCAACAACTAATTCGACTCCTTTGGTTGATACACAATGGTTTCCATCAAATAATGGTTTAGACAGTCGTGGAAGTCTATCTGCAAGTAATGGGCATAGGTCTCATCCATCGTCTGAGGGTGAGCATTTTCCTAGTCATGGTCACGGGAGTCCATTGTCTGGGGGTGAGCCGTGGCCTGAGGCTTTACAACAGACAAACACCGATAGTGAAGAAAGCAGGATTGGTAATGCCGTAAGTTGTTTTCTTTTACTTCCTTTAATATATTATTAGTTGTTTCAAGCTTTTTAGAACATCTAATGATTTTTGTATTGTTTTTTGTAGGTGTTCAACGACTGCCAATTGAATTTAATGACATTGGACAACCTATAGGACCTACCCGTAGGACGTATGCCACCAAACTTGGAAAGATAACTAGAAGTCTTGTTTCACCAGGTTATATAACTCGGAAGATACAGTCCCTTAGCAATTGAAGGAAGCAATATGGAAGAGTATTACTAATGACTACATGGTTCCTGAAGTTGTGAAGGACAAAGTTCTGAAAATGGCAAACAAGGCATGGAAGAATTCAAAGACTACCTTAAGGAGGATATGTGATAAATTTACCACTGTTGCTGAAATGAAAAACAAGAGACGTAGAAATGTGAGGAAAGAGGATAGGGTGAGTAAAGACGAAGATAAGGTCATTAGGGAAAGAATGAAGTTAGCAAGGAAACAGTTGAAAGCTTTAGATAGCATTGGTAGGGCTAGTATTGCATCTCGCCGAGAAGAAATGGAAAAACAAAATCCTATTGTTAAGGTAACAAGGGTTGATTTGTACCTGGCTACACATGTGTACCAGGAAATCCCCGAAGAGGACCTTGTGAATTCTGATCCCTTATCTTATGAAGTAAGATCAAGAAATTATATTGTAAGTTTTGTGTTTTGATCGATTTGGTTGGATTCATTAGTATTACTTGCAACTGCAGTTCCAATATTTCGTCATCAACTTATGTATAATTTTTTCTATATTGTGCAGAAAAGGGTGAGGGAGTTATATGAAATGGAAGAGAAATGAGATCCATTTAGATAGGGATGCAGTTGCACAGGTGGGTGGAGCTGAGTTTATATTGCTGTTTTTCTTAACAAAAAGGGATAATTGGGAAAATGCCCCAAAAATACATGTTCCGTTGGGAAAATACCCCGCAAAGTTAAAATTCTGGGAAAATACCCCACCGTCACATTTCCCATCCAAATAGTCAATATCACGAGATTGACTGGTCAAATTCTCATGAAACGAGATGTCAGTTACAAATAAAATTACCAAGTTGCCCTTTCCAACCCTTACACGTGTGAAATAATTATACAAATCCCTACCCGTGTGATGTTTTTAATACACGTATTAATGTGGTACACGTGTTTATGCCTTGTTCAATAGAAGAACACGACTAGGGTTAAGTTTCTCTTCTTCTCCCTTTTCTACAGCCGCCTCCCTCTACAGACGCCTCCCTTCTCAAATCACAACTGAAAACCCTAGCCTCCATTCTTCTTCAGTGAAAACCCTAGCCTCCCTTCTTCTTCTTCAAGCCGTCGTTCTTACCCATTCTGTGACTCAATCGTCGTCGTTCACAGGAGCTACTGAAGACGTGTTCTTTCTGCTCTTCCTATTCACAGCAGTTGATGAATTCATTACAATCCTAGTAAGAAACATACAACCCTATGATTATATTGCATTATTTAGTAAGTTAATTTGATTTTTAATGAAATGTGATTTTCTAGGGTTTTCAAAATTTGGGGCTTTTTTTTGTTTTGTCTGTCTTAATTGGGGGTTTTCTCTGGGGTTTTCTGATTCTGTTTTTACTCTAAATTGGGGGTGGGGGGTGGGGGTGGGGGGTGTTAAGCAAACCGGGCGCCCCATTTTGAGAGATGCTGTAACAATTCACTTTTCGGTAACTAAACAAACTCATCTTTACAAAGCAAGCTGA